>JZKD02S2012260.1:186339-200367 GCA_000966675.3 Picea glauca
TGGAAGCACCAACTTCCTGAAAGTTCCAGCACCAACTGGATGGAAGCACCAACTTCCTGAAAGTTCCAGCACCAACTGGATGGAAGCACCAACTTCCAGTTACACAGGATCCAACTTGTATAACAGAGAACACTTGTTCTCCCTAGAACCACCCTGCCACCCTGGTTTCTCTGGCTGCAACCAGATGGAAGCTACAACTCCCTTCCTTTCTATGTTCTGTAAGTCTGATCTGTTCTGCTATTCTACTCTGCATTTTCTCTTTCTCTGCTATTCTTCTCTGCATTCCATTTCACTCTGCACATCTGCTTCCTTTCCTACCACGCATCCTCTTCTGAATTCTTCCTTACTATTTCACTCCTTTCCCCACCAGAACAACCAACCGGACGCAGTCTGTTTCGTCTTCTTTTATACACACAGGCACAATGTTTCAACTTCCCAACTCCTTGGGAAAAATGACGACAACTGTTCAGCTAACTGAAACGCCAAATGATCGACAACTAATTTGCAATCATGAGTCTGTTTTACTAATGAATTTGTAACTGAAATTGTTAAGCGTGTGTGGAAGAACAGTAACCCTTCGATCAATTCAAGCTTTATCTGCATCGTTGGATAATCTATATTATTCTTGCCTTTTAAATCGGATTTTGGCATTTCTTATGATGCTGAGCCAAAGAGGCTCTTTAGATTCCTCCAATGAAATCCCTCTGTAAATGCCCGATCCATAGGTCCTATTAGCCTTCACGACGTTCTATACTTAACTGTGGTTTTCCCCAACTTGATATCGGGGTTCGGGATTTCAGACTTTACGCTGTCGAGAGTCACTGTCCACTCGAATCCCTGATTTCTGATGATCTTCTTTTCTCCATGCGTTGGCCCTCCTGGCTCAGCTCCGAGTCCACATGACCATTACCCCATGACTGTGACCTTACCTCTTGTCGCAGCTCCTCCTATCGGAATTTCGGCACTTGCGATGTCAAAATTCACAAGTCCTCCGGAGTCGCGATTCTCCGATCCCCGATGGCTCCTTTCATACGCTATCCCTCCTGATCTTAGCTCCCAGTCAATGTGACCGTCACTCTGTGACCAAAACCTTACCCTGTTAGGGATTCTAGGTTTGTGATGCCTCAATGCATACACCCGTGTGATTCCCGATCGTCCAAATCCTGATGCTCCTTTCATATGCTAGCCCTCCTGAGCTTAGCTTCTGGTCAACGTGACCGTCACTCCGTGACCACAACCTTACCCTGTCGGGGCTACGTGGTTTGTGATGCCTCAATGCATACACCCGTGTGATTCCCGATCGTCCAAATCCCGATCGTTGACCTGTCATCGGTCCTTTCGTCAGTCGCTAAAATCTGCCACCTGTCCTCCTGACAGATGGTGTGGCCCCACACTCCTAGGCCTTATCGGGAAATCGTGTATCACGATTTTCCAATGCATGAAACCTTTTCTCCCGGGATCTCCGATATCCCGATTCTCCGATGAAGAAAATTAACGGTCCAGATCTCATTCTTGCTTTAACGGCTGCGATTAAATCGTGAAATCGCATATCGCAATTTTGGGGTTCTTGTTGACAAGTAAATTGGACATTTCAAAGTCCCGATCCCCGATTCTCCGATGAAGCCTCCTGTCGAGCTTCTCTCAGTGGTGTCCGATCGCTGCCACGCATCCTTCCAAATGGACGGTCCCGATTATGTCGGGATTTCGAGACTTTCAATGTCCCGTTTCTCACGACCTTGAGAACTCTGATCTCCTGATGGCTTATCTCCCACGCAGCTTCTATAGATCTGACGGCTGTCGGACTTTCAGAAAATTTGAATGGGATCCAACGGTCACTGACTCTTCTCCTCCCGATTATTGTTGTGCTGCTATTCATTGTTGTTGTACTCAAACCATCACTGCAACCACAACTGTACTTGTCATCAATGACATGTATACACTGATTCGTTGTCTGTTAACTGAATTTGCCAACAGGTTATTGGCGTCGAACACAAGGGAAACCACTTAGTAAGTGACCAATTATGGTTTTTCATCTGTTGAGAAAAAGGTTACCTATCAATGATGTAAATAGGCCCAGAGTGAAACTCTAGGTCATACTCTTAGAGAAATGTGTCATAGTCAATAAGAGAAGACATTCTAGCAAGAATTCGATGGAGACATTCTATACTAACATGAGTGAGAGACAAAGATACCTGTCATACAGAGAAATACTTGACTAACATGGGAGGGTCAACTTGAAAAGTCAAATGTTTTTTGCAAAATGGCCAACATAGGTTGACTTCCCTTGAACAAAGACACAACACAAGATGTGGTTTAGGAAGTATGGATTATAAACTAGGATACATTTGTGATACATGGGGCATCAACTAACACTCGATATGAATGGAATAATAACTAGTCGGACAAGAGTTTTCTCAAAAAAAAAAAAAAGGGCCTCCTAAATCCATATTAAACCCAATAATGAAATGAAGACACATAATATTGTGTTATGTTCAATAGATACATAAGTAACTTCCATATATAAAATATTTAGACTCATTCCCATCCTTCTTTCTGATTTTTTGTTTTTTTTTGTCTTTTTCATATTATAAATCCTTTAAACAAAATAAAAGAATGTTATGATATAGTGAAGGAATTGAGTGTCATGGGAAATCAAACTAGTTCCAAGCATAAGGAACATACCTATGCTCAATGAAAGGAATCATGTGTAGGATATGGACATTTGAGGGAATTTTTTCTCCAAGGATATAGGTGTCAAGTTTCAAAGGATAGTATTTCAAGGCTAGTAACTTTCCGACAATGCATACAATTGGCTATATCACAGTAATTTGAATTCGACATTAGGACCAAAAAATTCAAGCAGTAGTTATGCAATGAAAATAATAATGAAACTTAACACAACAAATGTTTTTGGAAGCCCCACGGGTAAATGGCTACCAATAGATGAGAAGAATATATGAAGCTTCAACACAAAGTGATGGAGGGACTGGATAGGGATTTCGAGCCTTCCAAAAAAACTCCAGCATGGGTATCGAAATGGCTAGAGAGGAGATAACTAGGGAACCCATGAAGAGGTAATCTCTCATCAATAACCAACATTTTTAAATCATCTTGAAGGAATAATGTTTCAATGAATGGGGTTGATCCTAAGGAAATAATGTCATCAATACAGATAAATGAAAAATGCAGGAAGAATGAAGCCTACCCTATATGTCGATAAAGATCACAATACCTTCCAAATAAGTCGAAACAATTCCACCAAATATAATAATATTTGCGAAAAATATTTCTCCCAAAGATAATTGCACAAGAAAAAACATCTGCATGGCATTTATATTAGTCTAGAAGGTGTAAAACGTTAAAAGAGGGTAAGAATTTAGAAAAAAATATGGAAAAAATAGGTTAAAATAGGTGAAAAATGTGTTTTTACCATGTCATTATACGTTTTACCATATTGACATCATTGGGTTCCCTTTTTACCTTTCAAACTTCTGAGGATCGGTACAGAGCGCACATAGCTCGGAATTCAGCACAGCTTGGACCAAGTAAGAGATTACTTCCTCCTTTTTCATTGCATCCATATTTTTATTTTTTATTTTGATGATTTATTGAGTGTAAAATTATTGTTTACATGACAGAAGAATATGTATGTGACTTTCATTCTCATGGGTAGCATACATATGTGACTATCATAACTAACAATTGCGTACATCTACACAAATTTGAAAATTGAAGTTGTTAACTCAAGAAATTGTTTGATGTTTGCAAGATGGTGATAGAGTGGAGGGAAAGGGAACATGGAGAAGTTTATGATGAGGGAACGGATGTTAAAAATTATTTTTTTCACCCCACTGATCAACTGATGACATGTGCTTAACTCACTTCCATGTTCCCTAAAAATATTAAAAGAGACTTTCTCTAAGAGAAAATTAGTTTTCTTTTCCTCAAAAAATTATGACAAGGAAGATCATTGCACCCTAATCTATGCTTTGGGTGCGACGATTATTTATCGTTGCACTCTACACCAAATATGGATTGTGGTGTCATCGCAGGCTACCTTTGCATAGGGTGTGACAATTCTTAAGCAAAGGAAATGTAAAAATTCACGAATGTTATAGAAGGGAATCTTCTAGAAGATGAGGTGGTCTCTGATTGGTTTGGATACTACCCTCTTCTCTGATTTAGTGGGATCATCCTAATATCCTCATCCATCCCTCTTTCACCCTATATAAATACGGGATCTCTCATGGAAAAGGATAAGGTTGAAAAGGCTAAGGTTTGCATATGCATGAAGAGTTTTGCTATACATTATACTTGAGATAGCTTTTCTTTAGCTCGCTAAGTCAGATTGTGGATATTCTTCATCAAGGCATTGGAGAAAAGTTGTGTGTGTTGGAGAAAATATCCATTGAAAGGGATCTTGCAACATCAAGGCATGGGTTGTATTCTCCACTTTCCGTTTTAATATAATGCAACAATACATTTTTTCTCTATAAAGGTGTGTTGTATTTTTTTGTATATCTCTTTTATATTATACATATAATTCATTTGAATATATATATATATATATATATATATATATATATATATATATGTTCTCTCTCTCTTTGTTGGTTTGTGCTTATTAAATAGGTTCACCATCCCACAAATCCAAATATGTAGTGAGAAGGATGACACTAGAGAGGATCAAGCGTCATTTAAAATTTATGTCACTCATTCCTCTATTAACTAGTTTATATGACAATGAAGTCTAACGTGAAGTTTGTATTCTATCTTGTTTTTTTATAGCTTCATGTGGAAGTTAGGGAGATCAGTTTGTGTTCGCACTTACTGATTTGTTTGATAACAAAATTGGTGACCATACTGGGGATATGACCTCTTTTTTGTTTTTTTCTCTTTATTTGATTTTAGCCTTCCTTCTTTTGATCAAATTCATTCTTTGATTCTGTTGTTGATCCATCTTGACTCTCTAGTCCTAAAGGTTCATTCAAAAATTTTGTTATTTTTCCCATTTTTCTTTTTATTCAGAGATCGTCACAATGTGTCCTGTTGACATCCTGTGACGATTCCTTATCACCGTACTCTACTTTTGCAGGCTATATAAATGACGTCACACTATGCCTTGTTGACATCTTGCGACGATCCTAGATTGTCACATTGTACCCCTCTATAGTATGTGACGATTCCTATAGGAATTGTTGGATGACAGCCAAATTTATTTGCTTTTCCCAGATTTGTCTCTATTTCCTAGAATGACCTTTTGACACTGGTGAATGATTGGCTTACAACTCTTAAGCCTGGATTTGATTTATTTTTAAGGATTGAGAGTCTTCTTTACAATCTTTGCAAATTTTGTTTCTTGGCTCCTTGTCACAAGGGTATAATATCAAGATTTTGTTTTTGAGTGCTTGTTTGATAAGTAGTATTTGATTTCTTTTGAGTTTTGGAATGTTTCTACTTTTTGGATTGTTGATTTATTAAGAGACGATATTTTTTTACATTCGACAAAAGTTTTTCTTATCATTTCATTTTTTGTTTGCATTATGATTTTGATTTGGGAATAGTGTTGAGTGTGAAATAGTTTTCTTAGACCATTCTTTCTTTTCTTCATTACATCTCTGTTCTGATTTGAAAAGGAAAGAACTGGATTTTATTCTTCTTTTTAGTAGTCTTTGTAAGAAATTTTTTCATTCATATATTTGTTGAAAGGAGAAAATTTGAAAATTTATTAGTTTTGATTATTTGGAATTCATATCATTCAAAGATAGAGAAATTGTGCTTGATAGCTTTTCTATTCTGGAAAAGAGAAACCTTCTCCCTACTGTAATTAGAGTTCATTGAATGAAACATTTTCATTTCATCTCTTCTTGCATTTTATTGGGTCAAGGTCAAATATATCATCATTTTAACTTCAGTTTCCCTTTTGAGTAAACAACAGTATTTAAAATACATCGTAATTTTAAAATATATTAGAAACTTTTGTTTCCTAGAAATTGTCTACACCAACATTAGCTAGGATAGTGCTTTGGAATAGGTTGTAAGGAGCACTCTCCAAATCATCAAAAAAAAAAATAGTATCTTGTGATAGGGAGAGTACAAATCAAATTGCTACATTTTTTTCTAGGAAGCCCTTCTAACACAAGGGTCAATCACGAGGTCGCATCAGGACCGATAGAGTTACTCACCTTACTTTATTATTCTTGGTGTAGAGATTGTGCATATTATTGGGGGTCACTTGAGAAGAAAATCGTGTCGGTAACTTCTCGAGTTGATTTCAGGATTAGATACCCTGCCCTTGCGCGTGGATCGAACTCTCGACTGCTTCCCCAGACATCATTTTTGTAATTGGTAACCTTAGTGGCCTATCCCTTTATATTATTTACACGAGGTGACTGTGGAGGGGAAAGTCTTCACGGTACCTGGAATCAACATTGGCCAAACTCACTCGGGCTCTTTGGAGGGTATACCCACGATTGTGTGTGGCAGCTTGCACCAAGGTGAAAGTCTGTTAAGTAGTTCATCAACGTAACTTTTCCACCTGGTTTATCCCAACCACTTCTTGTCTTGATTTCGTGGCGTTGGATTTCATCACCAACTAATGAATTCAAAATAAGAAGGTTTGTTTGTGTGTCTGATATATAGATTTTATTAGTGAGTGTTGTTTGTTTCTCTAGTTGGCCATAACTTTATTTCATTCTTTATTTGGTGCGGCCAACATCGTCCCACGTCGTTCACATAGGATCCAAGAGTTACCTCCGAAAGATCCAGAAGAATATACTCATTTTCTTCCTAAATCACTAGAGGGTTCTCCTGAAGGAGCATTCAATAAGGACCTAGCCTCTGAGATTGGAAATTCTAATCCATTGTAGGAATCCATACTTCCCATAAATACACTATTGAGTGTGGTACGAGATCCACTTTTTCTCCGGATAAATTCGTTGAGAGACATTGTTGCTAAATATTATACTGGAATACCTAATGGATCTCACGTAGATTCTGGTGTGGCCGATCCACTCTTTTAGAGTGAGTCATTTAGAACTTCGGTTCATACTATTGGAAATTTTGATCCTAGCTCTTCTGGTCCTATTCTTTCTCTTTGGAGAACTTCTTTGGGACAAGATATTTTTGAAAAACTAGGAATGAGTCATCTATTCCAGAGAACCTCGAATCAACCTATGGCATCACATATGGCCGTGACTTCCACTACCTATACAGTACCCTTATATCATTTTACTCGCACAACCAATAATGTTGTCACATTCTCAGACAAATTATTGGTTGGTTTCCATACAATCATTTCTCTCCAGCTCACTAGCTCTACCATAGTCCCACAAGCTACAAATGTTTCTGTTGGAAGTGTATTAATCACTCAAGATCCTATTGGAACACCAATTCCACTTAGACCAAATCCATCACTTCACCTAGGTAACACGCTCTAAATACATCTATTACTAATCCTGCCCAGAATCCGTCTGGAGGGGATAATCGTTTTGTTCCTCCTGGGTATAATGTTTCTATTAGTTATGTTCCTACACCTAACTAGGTTCTCTCTGGGGGGGATAACATTCCTCCTCCACCTTCACCTGGAGGATTTAATCATCCTAGCCCAAGTATCTCCAATCAAATTGGAGGCAAAAATCATTCTGTTACTTTTTGTTTTCAAATTCCTATTGGAAATCAACCTCAAGTTGGGGGGAAACCCCAAGTTGGGGATCACAACCCATTGTATGGGAATTTATCCCTGGATTATAGTCTCAACCTTGGAATTTTCCTTTCCAAGTCAATCAACAACCTCCTGGGGGGAAACCTCCTTAAGTTAATTCTTTTGTACTCCCTAATCCCAGGCAACCATATCTAGGTTCTATGAATCCTACCTAGGGTCAAGGTTTTCAGTCTAATGATCCTTCCCAAGGAAGCTTACCCAATCAACCAAATCAAGTTGGCCATTTGACTCAAAACCCTCCACCTCTGAATTTTACAAGACCATCTAACTATCTACAGACTGCTTATGGTCCTACTGGTATACCTACGTGACTACCTCCTCATAAATACCAATTTCCTCAAGTGAACAGATAACTTCCATTTCTTTCTACTTTGGATTTACCAGATTTGTCTAGGATTTTGAATGATCCTATCTTGCATTCTCCTTATTGGACGATCATAACTTCCAATTTACCATCAGAAATTCCTATGTTTGACGGTCGATCAGGGGAAGACCCAAATAATCACGTCATGACTTTCCATCTTTGGTGTTCATCCAACTCTTTGATGGATGACTCCATTAGATTACGTCTTTTCCAACGAACTCTGACGTGTTCGACAGCTAAATGGTATATTGAATTTCCCTAAGGATTCTTCAATGACTTAAATACCTTAGCTATGGTTTTCTTAACGCATTACCAGCTACCAATCCAATACGAGATAGGAACCAAAATTTTGATTTCATTTAAACAGTCCCCATCCACTCATATTTCTTATCATAATCATGAGTGGAGGAGGAGAAGACATGTAATCAAAGTTCCCTTCCCAATCAACTATTGGTCGAGTGGTTTACCAAGTCACTCATTGGTCCTATATGCCATGATGTTTCCATGGGTGGTTTTGTCACTGAAGAGAAGGAAATTAGTCATGCTCAATACTTGGATCTTGTTTATTCACAAACGGACACACTATATGACTTGATCCCTAATGCTCCTCACCTGTCTATAAATCAAACCCCAACACCTCCAACATCTTCTCATGTTGTTGATGGCGTGATTGGCACTTTCCATGCTGAGAATTGGTCTAAATAAGCCAATCATTCAAATCCCAATTCTAATACTACTAATGTACAAAATAATTCCCCTCCAACTCCTTCTCCCGATAAAACTTCTCAAGTTAATTCGGTTCAATCTACACCTACCGGTAAAAATTGAAATAAAAGGAAAGGGAAGGGAAAGAATAAGGAGGAAAAAAATAATAATCAACAATATGATAAACCCAAGACTCAGCTTGTTGATGACAAAGAAAAGAACAAACCCCGTTATCCTTGTATTATTTGTGGTGAGGATCATTATATGAAAGATTGTCCATGACATGTTGAGGTTACTAAGTTCCTATAAGGGACCAAGAAACCTTCTACACCCATCATTTTGTCACAACCTTTTCCTTCTCAGTGGAAGGTCCAATTGGTCATTCATGAACAACCTTCTCCCTCTACCATATCTTATGTACTTATGTGTACTAATGACTCTAAGAAGAACGAAGTTGCAGTCTCTACTCGAGCCAAAGATTATTCACCTTCAAACGAGAAAGTTGATGATTCACCACCTCCTTTGGTTCAACCTCCTCCATCAATTTCACCTCCCAATAGTCCTCTTTATATCGAACAACCGTGTCTAGACACAGTTCTTTGTCCTCCTCTAAAGTGTGTTTTTCATAAGTCATCGTTTAATCCTCACACACATGATGCTCAAAACTACATTATTGTAGAAGATCTTGCGCAGGCACCTTCTGCGGTGTCAGCTCTCCAAGGCCTTCAAAGTTTTCCCACGCAATGAAAGGAATTGTTAAAGGCTATTGGTGGAATCGATTGCAATGATACGAACTTGATAATATTTGACTTGGAAGATCATATTACAAGGCTTCCTCCTCAATTAGAGTTTTAGATATAAGTTATTGTGGAAAATAAGAATATTTGTCGAACTATTATTGACGAAGGATCCTCGACTTGCGTCATTTCTGTCACTTGTTGGAAGGATATTGGCTCTCCTTCCCTTATCGAGACACATAATACTCTTAAAGAATTTAATCGTATAATATTTAAACCTTATGGTGTTATTCCTTCATTATCTATTACATTAGAAGGCAAAGCGGTTACTATTGAGGTTGAGGTCTTTGATGCACCTCTCGATTAAAACCTTCTACTTGGTCGTAGTTGGATTGATTCCATGCATGCAGTTGTTTCTACTATTTTCTGTGTGATACATTTCCCTCACCATGGAAATTTTTTTACTATTGATCAAATTGCCTTATTTAATTCTGATTCTCGTACTAGTAATGTATCTTTCATTGCTTACTTAAGATACAAGCGCTCTGGAAATCCTCTGGGGTTTCGCTACTAGATTCCAAAGTGTTGTTATGGAAGACCCCATAGGAAGGGAGCCATCGCCCCCTCCTTCACCTGCAACCTCCTTCCGCAAGATACTGGCCTCCCAAGGCAATAAGCTATCCCTTGCCAAACCCCCCATCTTCGTCAAGAAGCCCGATTCGATCCCGAAAATAGATATACCTCTGGATCACCCAATGCATGTAGAAATATCTATATCAGACAGAGGACTGGTAGGAAAGTTCATAGGATTTTGACCGTCATCCTGAACCATAGAACACTGGATCTAAAGGAACTAGCGACCGTTGATAAAGAATAGTGTAACCTGTTATGCGGTGGGAAGAGGATTCTTCATCTTTGAATTTGTCTCCCAGAAAGATAGATACCTCATCTTCAGGAATGGGTCATACTTCATGGGAACTCAAGGGCTATATCTGAATTGTTGGACACCAATATTTGACCCCGCAGTTGAATTTCCCAAGGACATTCCTGTCTGGGTAAGGCTCCCCAATATCCTAATCCACTATTGGAACCCAACTTCACTTCAGGAAATCAAGAAAGGGATACGTCAATATATTGATAGAGTAGATCCTAAAGAAGAATATTCATGTGCATGCATCTGCGTTGAAGTGGACCTTGAGGTTGGCCTTCCAGAGGCAATCAAATTAAAGGTTGGAGAATGGAACCATTGTCAGAATCTTGATTATGAAAAATTACCATTCAAATGCATGGGATGCCATGAATATGGCCATTTCCAACGAAACTTCCCTAAAAACCCAAGCAAGGAGAAAGAAAATGGAGAAGGTTGGCAACAACCCAAAAAAGGGAAAACTTCATCCAAAACAAAAGGACCTAGGAATGAAAAGACAAACCCCGCACAACCCATGGAACAAGGAATCCAACTAGGAGCAATGACATAAAATAGTTTCAGACTGTTGGATCAGATTCAGGCAGGAACAATAGTAGGAGAAGCTCCACAAGAAGCCCCACCAGCCAAAGAGACACATGGGAAATCAATTCCAGATATCAGAGCGTTACCAGTCCCATAAATAGAAGAAGAGAAAGCCAATATTGGCAAAGGAAAGGATGCAGGTCCATACATAGAGGAAGGAGAGGTCTCCTCAGAAAGTGAATATGAAGGAGCAAGTGACACCCTGATCACTCCAAAGAAATAAGGAAGTGGAAGAAAATCCAAGAAAGAAGAAAGAGACAAGGAAACATATAAATACATCCTGAGTGGCTTACAACCAAAAATCAGATAACTATTCAATGTAAGACAGACAAGAAAGCATTCCAAGGCTCTTCAAGGAGCTCACACATCCCCCCCAGGTAAATCATGAAACTAACATCCTAGAATTGTATGGGTTTCGGAAGAAAAATGAAAGAAGAAGCACTAAAAGATATCATAAGAGCCTCAAAGTCTGATATCCTACTACTCCAGGAGACCAAGATGGAAGGGAAAGACTTTCTCAAAACAACAAAAGAACTCTAGAAAACAAGACAAGGAATAACAAAAAGTGCAAGAGGAGCCCGAGGAGGTATAGGCACCCTCTGGAACACTATGAAATTTGATCTAGTCAATTTTGTATCAAGCATGCACTGGATCTTCACCAGCCTAAGTCTCTTCAATATTTATGTGCCAGTCCTATTAGAGGAAAAAATAAACTGTTGGGATACTCTAAAATATTTCCTGCTGCTAAAGGATTTGGATAAATATCAATATTGGGGGGGATCTAAATGTGAGACTAGCTCTAAACAAGAAAAAAGGGGGTTCCAATGTGCGATACCCTGCAAGAGAATGGGTAGAATATATCATGTCTGACTAGGAGCTAGAAGACATCAATCCAACCAAAGGTAAATACACGTGGTCAAACACGACGGTAGGTCCGGGGCACATTGCTGCTAGACTTGAAATATTTTTAGTCCAAAGTTCCTTCCTACTTCTGGGCCTCACGTCCGTCTTTTCGATATTCTCGCACAGTATGTCAAAGAAAAACCAATCCTATTACAAATATCTCCTAACAAGAATCTAGGTCCAATCCCCTTCATATTTAGTCCAGCCTGGATCCATGAAGAAGACTACAAGATGTTGGTTACCAAAATTTGGAATGACACAGTAAGAGGATCCACCTTCTTTGTTTGGGAAGAAAAACTAAGGAGACTAAAGGCAGCGCTAAATACTTTGGTAAAAACCCATTCAATACCTATTGTAACTCACCAAGAAGCCCAAAAGAAGCTAGGGAATCATCAGATTGGAATGGAAAACTAGGAAATCACCCAAGCAATCTTGCACCAAGAAGACCAACTCCAGTGAAAATGACACCAATCCTGCCAAGAGGAGGAAAATTACTAGAGATAGAAATCTAGAAGTCTTTGGCTGGAAGTAGGAGATAAAAACACTAGCTACTTCCACAAGCAAGCTGAGGCAAGAAAGCAGTTCAATAAAGTTACAGAAATTCAGGTCCAAATCCAAACAATCACATATTTTGAAGGCATAAAAGCAGTTGCGATAGATGCTTTCAAAACTCTTTACACAGAAACCCAAAGGTCTGGAATCAAATCCACAACTTATCTTCTCTCACTTGTCCCTTCCCTCATCCAAGAAGAATTCAACATCAGTCTAACAAAGGAAGTCACCCAACAAGAAATAGAAGAGGCTCTTGATCAAATGAACCCAGACAAAGCCCCAGGTCCTGATGGTTTTACGGCCAGGTTGAATCAACAAAGTGTTATAACCCTAATTTGCACCATACATGCTTACCTAGCATCAGGACATCTTAGATCCCTTCTTTGCCAAAGAACTGTTGAAAAACTCTTTAAAAAACCTCTTTTATAAGGGCCCACGTGCCCTACTCCATTATTGCATGCGTGTACACGCTAGCTAACCTAAAACAGCCCGCGTGGACTGACAAAAGAATGAAAAAAGGAAAGTTGTCGATGGAACACACAACTTTGGGTGAGTTAACTGAAACTCCCGGCCTTGCATGGCTAAGGGTTCGTCCAAATACCTAGCTTCTTCTAGCCTATAAAAGAAGGGTTAGGGGTCTCATTTGATGGAGGATAATAAGAGTAAATGTTATAACCCTAAATTGCACTATCCCTGCTTACCTGGCATCAGGCCTACTCATGCCTCTTCCTAGCCAAAGCCATGCTGAGAAATTCCTCAAAAAACCACTTAAAACCAAGTAACCCGCGCCCTAACTTCCCACTGGGTGTGGGCATCCGCTTGCTATCCTTATACTGAACGCGGGCATCCGCGGGCTAACCCAAAACAGCCCGCGGGTACCTAACAAAGCAAAAAATCAGGAAAGTTTCCGCCGGGACACGAGGCATTTTGTCAGTTAACTGGAACTCCAAGCCATGCATGGCCGAGAGTTCGCCAAAAACCCTAGCTCCTTCTAGCCTATAAAAGAAGGGGTAGGGGTACTATTCAGAGGGGAAAAAATCATAGTAAAGGAACTCTGCCAAATTGGCAAGCCAGTTTTGTCCCAACCCTTTAGCTTTGCCTCAAGCTTTAGGAGAAACTCAAGAAGCATCAGTTGGAGGAAAAAAAGAAGAGGAAGAGCCCAGGATCATAATCGTGGAACGGTGACCGGCCTCAGAAATCATTGTAAGTTGATTCATATTGAAGCTAATGAAAAAGATACTTTTCCCGTCCCGAACACATGAATCTCGTCTATGTTATTTGATTTGTGTTTTATCTCTAACCCTATAATAGATCAGTAGCATGCATGCATAGTATTGTTTTGATTGCAGGAAGCTTTGTGGAAGGAGTAGCAGCAGCAAAAGGACAAGAAGCTCAATGGAGGATCTACTTCAGCCGTCAGAAAAAGGTTGGTTTATTCTTCTCTTGTGTGCATGTGGAAAAAAGGGGGTTTCAGATTCGGGTAGAAGGTTAAAAGTTAAGTCTTGAGGGTCATGATCTGCGTATAAGCTTAGAG
>JZKD02S2012260.1:200417-228480 GCA_000966675.3 Picea glauca
AAGGGGGTTTCAGATTCGGGTAGAAGGTTAAAAGTTAAGTCTTGAGGGTCATGATCTGCGTATAAGCTTAGAGCCCTAGTTTATTAGTCCGTAGGGTAGAATACCCCACAACAGTAAAGAAACTCTACCCAATTGCGCATTCCCATTGTCCCAACCCTTTAGCCATTCTTGTGCAAGAAGGGATACAAAGCAAAGAAGTTGGAGGACATTTGAAGAGGAGCCCAGGATCAGGATTCATGGAGCAGTGGCCGGTCTCGACATTGTAAGTTGATTCATTAAAGTTAATAATAAATAAATGTTTTTTCCATCCCACTATATGAGTTCTTCATAGTTCAGTAAATATATGTTTGAATCTCTAACCCATTAGTCTGTAGGTAAAATGCATGTGTAGTTTGTTGCTTGTTTTGTATGCAGGTCAACCTTGGGAGGAGAGCTGCCAATAAGTGATCAAGTGTGAAGAAGGATCGACATCGAACATCTGGAAGAAGGTATGTTGGTATAACTATGTATTTGTTGAAAAGAAATGGGGATTAAGTCTGGGATGAAGGTAGAAAGTAGGTTTCTTTTGGTCATATATGCATGCATAATATAACCCTATTTGCTAGTTTCTAGGGGGATTTCCCACAACAACAGAATTGGCGACCATATTGAGGAAGTCTCTAGGGTTCCTGGGAATTTTATTTTTTGGGTAGTTTTAAAAGACTGGTTTTCTTTCCTATTTTTTGAAGTTTCTACAAAGTTTGAGCTAACAGAGAAGCTAGTCTTCCATACCAGCTATCTCTGATTTTTGCTTGACTTTGTTTTTTCGAGACCCACAGAGGTACACGCGGCCTGCATAAGGTCTGCACGCATGTACCCGCTCCCTACTTTCTTACAACATGCATGTAAATGCTAGCTGTAGAAGTAACAGTAGTGTGTAGATCTCATAAACATTTGGAGGCAGTAATCCTCTTCCCTGTCAGACTCAATCATTCTCGGGGGTTTTCTGGAACTCTTTCTAGTCTTGGTTGCTTGTAGTCTCATCTCAAATTGGTTTGTTTTACAAATTTTTTCCTTACATTTTTTTCCTTTTTTATGTTAAAGAGAGTGTCTAAGCCTTTAGGAGATCCTGGTTCTCAATATCAGTGGTCTCTTCCTGGTTTGGATTGTTTGTTTTTATTTTTTTTCAGAGTTTTAAAGATACACACGGCCTGTATAAGGCCAACACGCATGTACATGCCCTCTGGCTCTACACAGCTTGCATGCACACACTTGTTGTTGAATATTCAATAGTGTGCTTGTGCATGATAGTTTTTGTTGAGGGTGACGCAGTCATCCTTTCCCTTGACAGGAGTTATACCTCTCAGGTTTTTGAATCTCTATCCTAGCAGTCAGTGGCTTAGGGTTGATCTTAGCCATAGCTTTCTTTTTCATTTAAAAGTTGTCATCAAAAACGTTTTTCTTTAGGGTTTTTAGACAAGTGTGAGAGTCCTTTTTTAAGTTGTTAGTGTGTGATTTCTTGAAGTGATTCTTTGCGATCTGCAATTAGGCCATAATTGTTTCTTGGTTTTTGCTTGTTGGTATTTTTCATTTTTTCTTTGTGAGCATTCAAATAAAAAAAAAATCTTTCATTTTTCTTGTTTGGTTGAAAAGTGTTGTTTTGCATTAGTAACCAGGGAAGAGTCTTTTATTTCATAAGTTCTTTGCAGTTTACTTAGATCATAAGTAGCTCGTAGTTGAGTGAAATTCTGTTTTGAGTTTGTTGTTCAAAAATCTTAGAAAATTGAAAAAAAAAATTGAAAAGTTGTTGAAATTTTGCATTAAGTGAAAGTTTTTGTTTCCAACTTTTTTTTCATTTTTACTTTCGTCTTTCAAACATCATCAGTTTCACTTTCATACCCTTTGACATAAGACAATCCATAAAATTAACGCTAAATCTAAAATTTATTAGACTTTTATGTTTGTAGGGTTAACCAACTAGTTCAGGATTAGGGCCTTGGATTAGGTTGGAGAGGAAACTCTTCAAGGCCATTAAAACCAAACATTGGAGTCTGAGTTAGGGAGTGTCCAAGTCTAGTATCATGAAATTTATTTGGGACCCCCCTCTAACATAGGGGATAAACAAGAGGTCGCGTGCGGAAAGGCAGTGGAGATAACCCCTCCAAAGCTGGACCAATCATAGTGGAGAACACATATAGAGGGCTTGTTTTGGGATTTCATCGATTGCATTTTCCACGGGGCTTCATGGGTCTCGAATTTGTTTGAGGTCCTTAGTTGTCTTTCAGACCACTTTCTTTCGATACCATTGATAGGTTTTAGGCTCGATACCCTGCTCATTGTGGTCTACTCAACTTTCGACTGTACCCGCCTAGTGACTGTTCGCACGTTGGCAACCTAGTTGCCTATATTTTTTAGGGACATACACAGGTGACTGTGGGGGTATACCTCGATACCTAGGATAGAAATTGGGCCACGCTTTGAAGAGTATACTCGGAGGGTGCTCCCATTTTTGAGTTGCACTTGCACCGATAAGTTTCTCTAGTGTTGGTTGTTGTAACTGTTCTTCCAATTAATTTAGTGTTTTCCTGTCTTATCTTATAGGGACTTTTTTAGTGTGTGTTACTTTTGAATAGTTAGACTACCCTAGTGTGTCTTTGATATTCTCACACAGTGAAGGATCACGAACTCCGCCGGTCACGAAGGCTTCTTGGCCTACCACCGATTACACTGGAGACACCACTGCCACCACTAAGGTGAAAGCTAGACCAACAAGGGTATTTTGAAGTGACCGGGTCACAAGAAATTTTGCCCGACCAACATCCAAAGGAATCAACCATTTTAGACCTTGGAGCGCAAGATTTTGGTCTAGTTGAAACCTCCACCACTAATCTTTCAATACCCACCATAGTGTCGATTCATCCTTATGAGTGCCAGACAGTGTCGCACGCAGCAATGGAAACAAATGTTGTTACTCCTTCTAGAAATTCTTTAATTCCCACTATGGTTGTCACCACAGGAGTGTTTCCACCTCCTAACCCACCATCACTAGTCCAATCCACCATGGTATCGACTGCCTCTACATCGCATAGTGGTATGATCCTATCTCTTGTGGTGGCCACAACCCCTTTCACACCAAGTGCGACAGACCCTTCGTTCTCATATGGGATGCCTAGTTCAGGTACATGTCCTGTACTTTCCTACTCCACTTCACATACTTCAGGTTTGGGGGCAAGGAGCTCTAATTCTCCTCTACAAGGTCACATGGAGGGCACTCCTACTCCTTTTAATTATTTCCCTTATGGGGGAGGTCATATACCTCCTTCGTCCCCTTCACTCAGGGGCTCACATCAACAATCCACTGGGCAACCTACACACCATAGTTTATTTGGAGTGGGGATTCAAGGACCACCATCACATAATATGCCAGTAGGTTCGACATCATTTTCTTTGTTTGGTGCATTTGGTAACAACGCCTTCTCATCAGCTGCTTTCTCAACTGGGGGCAATCCTAGTTTTAGACAATCTATACCTATGTAGGGTACTATTCATGCACAGGGGGCACACCTAGGAACTTCTTCTGCATCAGAGCCTTGGAATTCTTGGTAGGGATCTGTTCCCTCATCTAGAATGTCGATCTAGGTTAATTATTTCCACAATCAATGGAACCTTGGACAAATTACTATGCCTATCCCCACGGGACCGACATGGGGCAACCCTTCCCAAAGTCCTTTGAATGTAATGCATGCCCAACCGTCTATGTCCTATTTTTAAAATCAGCTGATGATGTCTCCTCACACACAAAATCCATACGCTGGCCATGGCCATGGTTTTTACTAGAACCCCGTCGAGCAGTCGAACTTTTCCTGGCAACCTAGTGTCAGTCAAACTCCAGGTCCCTTTTTCCCAGGTTCTCACCAACAGCCCAAACTACCTTTCCTGGAAACTTTGCATTTACCATACTTGACAAGGTTGTTGAATGACCCTATCTATCATGATCCGCGTTGGCCTCCTATGCCGACGAAGTTTCCTTTGGACATCCCAAAGTTTGAAGCCAATCCTAATGAAGATCCGAGAGATCATGTGACTACCTTCCATATTTGGTGCTCATCTGACTCGTTGAATATGACTCTGTATAGTTGTGATTGTTTCAACGTACTCCCATTGGGAGTGTTGCGAAATGGTACATCGAGCTCGAACTCTAAAGATACTCTTCCTTCGGTGAATTGGCCATGGATTTCCTAAACCATTTCCAATTACCTGTGAGATATGACGCTGTCACAGAACTGCTGCCCAATTTTTCACGGATAAAAGTGGACCATTTCTCCGATCACATCCGAGAATGGAGATGCCGAAAGGGTGTGATTAAGGTACCATTCCCACCAACATTCCTTCTCGAGTGGTTTCTTAAGTCTTTGGTCCCACAGTTTTCCAAGGATGTCGTGACGTCGGGAGTATTTTCCGAAGAAGACGCCATCATGAGAGATAAACAACTTGAGCTAATCTATTCTCAGTCTGGTTTATTATATGAGATCTTTCCAGATGCACCATGCTCAATACTTGATAAAACCAGACAAAGAGTTGGACCACATGCCGATGGTATTGTTGGTTCAGCACAAACAAAGCCTGCTGAGAAACTAATGACTCAGTTGCAACAATTTTCTATACAACACACAACGGCCAACCAAACTACTGCTTTGGATGCTCCCCCTACCAAAAATTCGGATGTATATATAGTGTAATCGACTATTCCAAAGGCCACCTAGCAGCCTGAAGGAAAGAAAAAACAATGAAAGAGGAGTAAGGGGGATAAGAAACCCATCGATAATGTTGGTGGGGGAAATACTAAGAAACGGAAGGCGAGGTATCCATGCAACCTGTGCGCGGAAGACCACCTGACCCACCATTGTTCCTGGCTTGTAGAAGCCCAAATTTTTTTGACACATCAACAAACTGTTGTGTTAACCAATCCATTCCAACATGGGAAAAATCTAAAATAGGCCTCTGCAAGCACAGAAGGGGGCAGCCAAGGACCCTCTCTGCCTACAAACAACCCCGCATCCACGAATGTATATATGGTGAAGAGTGTCACTTTTATATTGAATAGAGCGCATGACTCTAATAAACCAAGCACTTGTGAGAAGGGTAAAGAAGTTGAACTCGCATCTCTTCCTCTACAGATTGAGAAGACATTGGGGGAAACAATGACACGCATTCCCAAAGTTGCATTCAAAAAAGTTTCTCATAACCCAAATGCAAGGGCTGCCCAGAACTACTCTGTGGTGGAAGATTTATCACAAACCCCTTGTGCAATGTCCACTTTGGAGGTCCTCCAAAGATGCCCTTCCTAGAGGAAAGTCGTGTTAACCACTTTAGGATCTACTGAGACTTGTAATCTGGGTACAATAATGATGGATACAACTGACTTAAAACCTCATCTGCCTTACCACATAGAATTTCAGATAGTATTGGCTTATCCAACGAAAAATTTTACTCAAAATGTCTTCCACACGGTGGTTAATGAGGGAACCTCGACATGCATTATGTCGTTGGCATGCTAGAAGGTCGTTGGCTAGCCCATTTTGTTTCCTTCACCTACTCTCCTCACCACTTTCGACGGTCATTCATTCCAACCACATGGTATCCTTCCTTCTTTTCCCGTGCAGTTAGGAGGGAAGACCGTGTGTGTTGAAGTAGAGGTAGTCGATGCACCCCTCGACTATAATCTCTTGTTAGGAAGGAGTTGGAATTATGCCATGCAAGTTGTGGTTGCTACAATTTTCCAGGTCTTGTTGTTTCCACACGAGGGCTGTATTGTGACCATTGATCAATTTTCCTTCTCTAGACCTGACCCTGCATTGGGGGCATCCACAGTCCCAATGATTGATAATCCTCAACTAGGTGTAGTCAATGTAGGGGTTGGTTTGTGCCCATGTTTGATGGGTACCTTCGATTACCTGCCCCCTCAAGGTGATATCAATTTTATATCCAATCACCATAAGATTGAGATTTTTCAAGTTTCATCGTTCTGCATGACTTACTTCGATGATCCATGGATACTTCCTTCCCCATCAGCCATGATGAATGGGACAGGGGACCTGGGCATGTCCATGCCCTTGTCCACAGCTGAAGTAGCGTAATCTTTAATCCAGAAATCTTTAGCCAACACTAATCCAACTCCTGCACAAGAGTTTGATCCACTTCTAGAGCCTATTTGGGCTCAGGGTCTTGCCCTCTAACGAAGCAATAATTGAAGCAATGACTAGTCCAGACAAACCTTGGGAAGCTCTTCATTATAGATCATACTTCCTCCCAGAGTTAAGCTGAATTGAAGTAGGAGAATTCATCGTGACTATGATGGGAGATCGGTGCTGTCCTATTAATCTCTTAGCTACCCATGAAGTTTATGCTGAGGGTAATATGGAAACTATCGCTGAAACCTTACCGATCAATATCTCCCAAAACCCTGGCGTTGTGGAGAATGTTTTTGTCCAAGCTGACTACTCCCCTGGAGAGATTCAACTCTATACAAATATTTTTAAATAATTATGCAACATTTTTTCCTGGTCTTATGATGAAATGCTAGGTATCGATCCAAAAATAGTTGAACATGAAATCACAACGTATCCTGATGCCAAGCTTGTTTGGTAGAAGCTTTGTCCAGTTAATCCTAGGAAAACAACAACCATTAAGGTTGAGGTTGAGAAATTGCTAAAAGCCGGGTTTATTTATCCTATTCATTTGACTGAATGGGTGTCAAATCCTGTGTCGGTCAATAAAAAACAAGGCACGATTCATGTATGTACCGACTTCCGTGATTTGAACAAGGCCTGTCTCAAAGATAATTTTCCCACACCTTTCATTGACCAGATCATTGATGAATGTGTGGATTGGGAGGCCTTTTCTTTCATGGATGGTTTTTCAGGATATAATCAAATACAAATCAAACCCGAAGACCAACACAAAACGACATTCATTTGTCCTTGGGGTACATTCGCATATCGTAAGATGCCTTTTGGTCTTAAAAATGCTGGAGCAACCTTTGAGTGGGCCATGTCTTTTGATTTCCATGAACTCAGGCATATAGTCGAGGCTTACTTAGATGATTTAGAATCTCGATCTTGCAAGAGAACGGATCATCCCACACACCTCTGACTTATCTTCGAACGTTGTCGCTACTTTCAGATTCTCTTAAATCCAAACAAGTGCAGCTTATGCGTAATGTCAGGACGTTTGTTAGGCTTCATAATGTCAACAACGGGGATCATGGTCGATCCTCTCAAGGTTGAGGCAATAATTCAGTTACCCCCCCCACGCACAATCCTTCAACTTCAGAGTCTACAAGGCAAGGCAAATTTTTTAAGATGCTTTATCGCTAACTACACCGAGATCACCAAGGGCTTTATGCTCCTACTTAAAAAAGAAGTTCCTTTTTATTGGGACGATGTTGCTCAACGCTCTTTCTCCACATTGAAACATGCACTCACAACTACCCCTCTGCTCTGGCCACCTAACTATAACAAGGATTTCTTATTATATATGGATACAATAGAGTCAACCATTGGCATGGTCTTAGTTCAGGAAGATGACTTGTTCTCAGAATATGTCATCTATTACCTGATCCAAGGCCTCGTAGGACTGGAAGTAAATTATTTTCATATCGAAAAACTTGCGTTGGCAGCAGTCCATGATGTTCAACGGTTCTGTCATTATGTTTTGTTTCGCAAGACCACCATCATTGTTGTCGTGAATCCATTTCAGTACATGTTGACATGACATGTAATAGGAAGAAAAATCAGTAGATGGATAGTCATCCTCCAGGAGTTTGACTTAGATTTCGTTTCAACGAAGTCCAAAAAGTGACTGGTCTTTGCAAAACTTATTTCAGAACTTCTGGTTGAGTTAGGTGATCTTGTTCCTGAAGAGTCGCCTATTAGAGGAGATATTTTTTTGATCACCTCTTCGAATCCCTGGTACGGAGATATACTTATCTATCTCCATACTTTGAAGTTCCCCACCACTTCTTCTCATGATGAGCGTCGACGCATATGCCATCAGGCTAAGAATTATCTCATACTCGATGATACATTGTATCGAAGAGGTGTAGACTGCATCCTATGCTGATGTCTCACTCACGAAGAAGCGGTTATCGTGCTTAACGATTTCCATACCGGAGCTTGTGGTGGTCATTTATCTGGGTCAGAAACAACCCAAAATATTCTACGAGTAGGCTACTTATGGCCGACACTTATCAAAGATTGTATCAAATCGGTCAAGGAGTGACACCCATGCCAAATCTTCTCTTGGAAGATGAGGGCACATCTCGGTCCCATGTTTCCTATCATCACAGTTGTTCCCTTCACCAAGTGGGGGATTGATTACACTACATGCAACCCTCCTTCAGCAAGGGGGCACCGCTATATCATCGTAGCTGTAGACTACTTCACAAAGTGGGTTGAAGCTATGCCAATGTTTAAAGATGATGGAGAGACTGCAACTTTCTTTTTATTCAATCAGATAATAGCAAGATTTGGCCTCCCAAGGGAGAGTGTCACTGACCATGGTAGTCACTTTCAGAACCAGATGATGACTGAGTTAACATCAAATCTTGGGTTACGGCAAGAACATTCATCACCCTACTACCCCCAAGAAAATGGGTAGGTGGAAGTTGTAAACAAAACTCTTAAGACCATTCTACAGCGAACTATCAGCTTAGCCAAGTCAAATTGGCATTTAATGTTATACTTGGCATTATGGTCTTACCAAACATCTGTTAAGACTACAACTAGTTTCTCACCTTTCCAACTCATTTACGGGCTGGAGGTAGTCTTGCCCATCGAATGTCAGATCTCGTCTCTAAAGTTGGCAGTACAATTATTGTCAGACACTTCTCCACTTGAAGAACGGTTAGTATACCTTGAGTAGCTCAATGAGTATCATCGTGATGCAGCCTTGGCCAACGAGGCTCACAAACATAAGGTCAAGTGTCAGTATGATAGGTCTGTTCATCCTCGTATTTTCTTTGAAGGCGACCTTGTCCTGGTCTATGACCAAGATAAGGACCCCTTGGGGGCAGGAAAATTCAAACCCATGTGGTTCGTACCTTTCATCATAAAAGAGGTTTTAAAAAAGGGTGCTTATGGTCTGGTTGATTTTGAAGGGAATGCTTTGGCGGAGCCTAGAAATGGGCTCTACCTCAAGAAGTATTACTCATAGGTAGGTCACTGTGGGTAACTTTTTGTAACATATGTATAGTCTTTGTACTATCACTTTTTAGTTTCTTTTAGGGTTATGACGTGTCATTGATGTTATATTTCATCACTATGGAAGATGTCAAGTGATTCTAAGGTTTTCGTTGGGTATGTAGACGGTGCTAGTCGACACACTCAGAGGCTTTCCTCCGCAGCTTGGGTAATCTTTACACCTCAAGGCCAATTATTATCTTCCGGAGGTATATGCTTAGGTGACACCACAAATAATGTCGCCGAGTATAGTGCAGTTATTGAGTTGCTTCGTGACACTTTGTCATTGGGTGTCTCTCATCTTCGGGTCTATCTCAACTCTCAACTAGTTGTGTCTTAGTTAAATAGAGTATACCAGGTTCATGATCCAACTTTACACCGACGATTCCTTAGGGTACATCTCTTAGAATGAAACTTTGATTATATTACATATTTTCATGTTCCTAGGAGATTAAACCAAGTTACAGATACTCTCGCTAATCAAATTTTATATTGGCATATTGTACACATATGAAAGAACATTCACATAAACATGTAAGCACATTTTTTGCACACATGATCCATAAGACACAAAAGACCAAAAAAAAACATATATAATATCATAAAGTAACCAGAGTACATCGATGGATGCAAGCGCCTCAAAAATAGGACCAATACGAGTCACGGGGCTTATGCCCTCAAAAAATATATACAAGTAGTGCTCCTGGCACGTAAAAATGTCTAGCTAAAGTCAGGGCCTGTGGGCCCTATTATACTAATCCACAGTGTTGGCTAAACACTGAAACAACTGGACCCACGTCTGTGGTGCCCCCACTACATGAGACTACATAGATGGTGGCAAGTCCTCAATCTCTGCCATCAAGACCATGCGAGTGAGCACAGTAAAGTTCCACTCGACTCATCTCAATACCCTCTCAGCCTCCCCGACTGGAATATCTCCTGCTACTGTTGGTCCCCCTACAGTGACAAGTGCAGCCCCTGGCCGAGGACAACACCTGTTCCTCGTATAGTCAGCGGGTTGCACTGGTCCCACATCTACACACAATGAACACATATCTGTCAAATACTCTGGTATAAAAAAAATGATATATATAACAAAAACAACATAAAAATTACATATGTTTAAAAAAAAAACTATAAAGGTGGAGACTTACCCATCTCCCCTCGCTCCTCACCAGGAGGTACTAGTATCTTAGGGTCTCTCAAAAAATCAATCCCGGCATAGGGGTAATCCTATATAATCGGGATTTTTTGTGACAACCATGCGAAGAAGTCATCGTTGAAGGACTCCTTGGTCCTTCCACCCCCCTGTCCCGGCGGTAATATTCCCCATCTACCCCCAGCAGGAAGAGGGGCAGGATGTCCTCGTACCACTACTCGAGGACTAAAAATTAGAACCCTCTCAAAAAATAATGAACACGGAATGGTCCCGAACTTGAAGTTCCTCTATGTCCGCAAACGAAAATCTGTCAACTGCCTCTTCATACACTCAAGCAATGTGGTAATCCAATAAAAAATCTGTGCATTTAAGCACTAGACTGCATAGTTCATCTATGCACGGGATGCCTGATGTAGAGCCGCAGAACCAGTGATTCACCCAATAAGAAATACTATCGCCTGTAGCGATAAGTCATTGATATTTATTATAGGCACTTGCGAGCTCGAGTGGTCTGTATCATCTACACAGTATAGACCTATCAATTTTTCTATGTTATGCGGCCCCGAAGGAAAAGTCTAGAAGTTGACTGGTTCCCCTCTCCTAGAGAGGCCAGTCAAAAAGTAAATGTCCTCGGTCGTGGGCACCAGTGACTACCCCTCTAACATGAATGCCTCTGCATCCGAATGCCAATAGTCAACCAAGGCATTCAGTAGCCTAGTTTGTGACCACATAAAAGGACATAGGAAAAACTTGAGTAACCCACATTGCATCAAAGTAGCCACAACATTGGGGTCTTCCCCGACCAACTCACTAACTTCTTCATGCTCTCTTTCTCTCCAGTGGACATACATCCTGCAAAACACCAAGGTTAAGGAGAGTTAACCCTTGATTTTTAAGCCTTTTTCATTCAATAAGGGAGTCCACATAGGCTTTAATAGTGACAGTCGTGCGTACATGCGACCTGTCCTGAGACATCTCGTGTGGACTGAGGGACGATATTTTAAAGGTCAACGCCCCCCTAAAAAATGAAACCCAATGAAAAAATAAAGACTTAAAATGCAAGATAAGAGAATTTGTACTTACTTGGTCCAGAAAGAAGTTCGTTTCGTCTACTGTAGCTCCCGGAATCACCGCTTTTGACAAAGGGGGTCTTTTGGCTCCAGAGTCAATTTCCAAATCAACAACGGTGATAATGAGCTGCCAGCTTTTATTTATAGACTTTTTGGCCTCTCTTTGTCACTTTTTTGGCCTCCCTTATCATTTTCTTTAAAACAAAAACCATTTAGAGTGATTCAGGAGTTGAATGGGAGGGATATGCTCGCGTATCGGGACAATTTTTTTTGAGTTTTGGGTAATTTTCGACGGTCCATGATTTTTTTTTTCGAGGATCAACTTGAACATATAGGTTAGGTTTCTACCTTGACTTTTGTATCTCGTTGTCTTTTTTCTTTGCCATAGGATCAATCCCATCAGGTTGTGACACAAAACCATCATAACTTCTTTATAAGTGTCGTGACTTGGTGGTAGAGCTTACCGAAACATGGATTCCCTAGGTAGATCATGGTTGCATTATGGTATCCATGTTGTCTCTAAACACCGTAGGCTCAGGAGTCCTTGTAGTTTTTCCTGATTACGAGTTTGAGCCTCATTTGCATGATTCTTTTTCGCTCTTGACCTCACCCTCAGGACTCCCAAAAGATATAACGGGTCTTCTTTTAAGCCCTTTTCAGACCCTCTAAACATGAAAAGATTGTCGAGAGATTTTGTGGCCTTTCACGCTCGTTAAACTAAAATTTGGAGTCACGTCTATCCGACGGTAGTTTACCACTTTTTTGGTCCAAATGGTCAACTGTACGAACAAAGGTATACTCTATAGAAATTCAGTTCTTTAGAAGAGTACTCTCAGGTATAATTTTACCCCTTTTTTGGGCCTGAGGGACTAAACTTACGAAAAAGGAAACCCCACGGAGTCCATAGTTAAGCTCTTTTCAGACTCCCTAAAATTGAAAAGATCGTCGAGTGACCTTATTCTTTCACACTCATTAAATTGTTCTAGAAGAACATTCCTAACGGAGTCCATAGTTAAGCTTTTTTCAGACTCCTTAAAAATGAAAAAATGGTCGAGTGATCTTGTCCTTATCACACTCATTAAAATGGTTTTGAATAGACGTCTTGTTGGTGCTAGTGTACCCCTTTTTCAAACTGACTCGACTATGTTCGAAAAAGGTACCCCAATGGAGTCTCCTTTTATGTTTTTTCAGTCTCTCTAAATATGAAAAACCACCGAGCTTACCTTCTCTGGGCTCGTTAAACTTACATCGAAGGACATTACCATTGTGTGTTTTGTCAACCACGTTTGCATACCTTATACGCCAGCCTTGTAACATTTTTCTTCTGCATTTTAACACCCTTGGCCCTCGGAGGATTTTTCCTGAGTATCATTATTTTGAACATCAGTCTTGTCCTTACACCTTGAACTTGTATGTTTGTAACACTTGTTCCTCCATTGTAACGTAACATTCCTTTATTCTTTTTTCCAAAATTATTGAAAAAGACAAAAAAATCAAATATACCCCAAAAAGAGGAAGGGAAAGGTATTTTCTTTATTTGCAGAATAATGAGTCAGCCTTGGATAAAGTGCATTTGTCTATTTGTTCGTCAAACTATGGGATTTAATACGACCTTAGGAAGTTGTTCTCGCTACATAGAGTTATGTCCTCCTCCGTTTGGTTATTATTCCAAACATATGGAGAGTTTGCGTTGCCTCCTGCTTCGTAAACTCATGATTAATGCCATGATGGCTAAGTCTCATCATTTGTCATGTTGTTGTCCAAGGGAAGTTTCTACCAAGCCTGAGTTAACCCCTCTGCAATTTGTCTCTTGCCCTCATACCCTACCATCCTCAATGTCCAATCAAGTCCTTGTTCAAAATCAATGAAGCCTTCAGTCTGATCATCAAGATTATCTAGTCCATAACCGACGAGCCGTCGAAGACCTCTGGGTAGTGAAGTCATACACTCATATTACACTCCCACCTTGATTTTTGAAGATTTTGAAGTTGTTGCTCGAGCTCTAAAGATCTCATCTCCAACCATCATGTCATATCAGCTTCTAGAAGATGGATACTCTATATGTATATCTTTTTTTATTTCGAGATGTAGCTTCGCTGTGTATTGTTCATGGCTACACTTTATATAGTTATTTGACATGGATCTACAGTGTATTTGATTGGTAACCATGATTCTAATTTATCTCGAGCATGGGTATGCCCGCCTCGGTGAGACATTTGTTATTTTGAAGATGGCGCCTCCTAGTTCCTCATCCCTGGGCTCACTTGTTTGGTATATCAGTAAATATTGGTAATGTATTTCAGCCATCGGATTCTCTTCTAACCTCACACATTAGGGGGAATCTGTTATAACCCTAATTTGCAACATACATGCTTACCTGGCATTAGGCCATTGCAGATCCCTTCTTTGCTAAAGAACTATTGAACAACTCTTTAAAAAACCTCTTTTATAAGGGCCCATGCACCCTACTCCATTAATGCACACATGTACACACTATCTGACCTAAACAACTCATGTGGACCGACAAAAGCATGAAAAAAGGAAAGTTTCCGATGGAACACACAGATTTGGGTGAGTTAACTGAAACTCTCATCCATGCATGGTTGAGGGTTCATCCAAATACCTATCTTTTTCTAGCCTATAAAAGAAGGGTTAGGGGTCCCATTTGGAGGAGGATAATAAGACTAAAGAAACTCTACCTAATTGCGCATTCCCATTGTCCCAACCCTTTAGCCATCCTTGTGCAAGAAGAGATACAAAGCAAAGAAGTTGGAGGACATTTGAAGAGGAGCCCAAGATCAGGATTCACGGAGAAGTGGTCAGTCTCGACATTGTAAGTTGATTCATTAAAGTTAATAATAAAGAAATGTTTTTCCTATCCCACTATATGATTTCTTCATAGTTCAGTAAATATATGTTTGAATCTCTAACCCATTAGTCTGTAGTTAAAATGCATGTGTAGTTTGTTGATTGTTTTGTATGTAGGTCATCCTTGGGAGGAGAGCTTCCAACAAGAGATCAAGCATGAAGAAGGATCAACATCGAACATCCAAAACAAGGTATGTTGGTCTAACCATGTATTTGTTGAAAAGAGATGGGGATTAAGTCTGGGATGAAGGCAGAAAGTAGGTTTCTTTTAGTCATATCTACATGCATAATATAACCCTATTTGCCAGTCCGTAGGGGGATTTCCCACCACAACACAAATCTGGGATATAATTAAAACAGACCTTACGAAACTGATCCGGAAATCCCAGACAAGAAGCAAGTTAGGAGGAGGAACAAATTAGTCCTTTCTTGCACTTATCTCGAAAGAAAAAGGAGCAGTCAGATTTGGTAGATTTCGGCCAATCTCCCTCTGTAACACAAGTTACAAAATTCTCACAAATGTAATAGCCAACATAATTAAAACAATTCTCCCTTCAATCATCCCTGAAAATCAAGGTGGCTTTGTAAAAGGCAGATGCATAGTGGACAATATCATCCTAGTTCAAGAATATCTCCACTCCATCATCTGAAGGAAAGACAAAGGTATGATAATAAAGATTGACCTTGCTAATGAATTTGACAGAGTTAGACATAACTTTCTGTTCACAGCCATGGAAAACTTTGGTTTTGCCCTAGATTTCATAAACTGGATAAAATCTTGCATTGGATCCCCTTGGATGGTGCCACTTGTGAATGGATAGGAAACAAGGTTCTTTCAAGCCTCCAGAGGACTCCATCAAGGATTCCCCCTCTCTCCTCTTTTGTATGTCATCCATGCTTCATTTCTCAACTTTCAATTGGACCATTGCTAGATGCAGAACAACCTTCTAGGCCTAAGGATATCCCCCAGGGTTAAGGATATAAATCATGCCCATTTTGTGGATGACACACTATTGATGGAAGGAGAAAGTTTTCAAACAACAAGGAAGTTCAAAAAAGAATTAGATACCTACACAGAAACCTCTAGCAGTGCTCTAAGCCTAACTAAAAGCAAGATCTTTGGATGGAATATTACGCCAAGGGAAATGCTAGATATCTCTAGAGTGCTGGGAATAGAAGGATGCACCAACTGGAAATATTTTAAATACCTTGGAGCCCCAATCTTCAAAACCAAGCCAAAGGCCTCTCACTGGAACCTGTTGATAGACAAGTTAAAAAACAAAATAAGTTGTTGGGGAACAAACTGGTTAAACTTTGCAGACAAAGTGGTCCTTATCAAAGCAGTTTTAGTGAGCATCCCGATCTACCAAAGATCCTTGTTACTCACCCCTATTACCACAATCTAGAATACAAAAGCATTGTTCAGAAGGTTTCTTTAAGATGGAGGAAAGAAATTAGAGAAACAACTACACCTAATAAGCTAGGAAAAAAATATCGAAGCCTCTGTTAGAAGGAGGCCTTCACATTAAAAACTTCCAAGAAAAAAATTTAGCATTAGGAGAAGAGACACTTTGGAACCTATTCATTGGGACCTATTCCTGGAGTAAAAAAGTGCTATGGAAGAAATATTTCTGAGGCCGAAGGAAAAAATGCCTAGACTACCCAGCTAGGGTGGAGAAAGGATCTCCAATATTCTCTCTGTGCCAGAATGCTATGAAACACTTCGGCCCCCACCTCACTTGGATACCAGGAAATGGAAAAGAGATCAGTGATTGGGAAGATTCAATAATGGGAGAACCCCCACTAGGCTCTAGACATGACCTTAATTGTCTCAAAGATCGGATGAAAACTCAAAATTTAAATAATTTGTGGGACATATCTGTTTGGGGGAATGATGAACATAAATCCTAACTAAAATGGGAAATAGCTAACTGACCACCAAACTTAGAAGAGGAGTGGAACACTCTGAATCTATGCCTACAAGGGAAAACCCCCCTAAAAGAAAGTAAAAAAGACAAGAGAGGATGGGGAGCACAATCTGGTATTCATACTATAGCTACTGGGTATCATCACATAGTAACAGTCCCTAACGTCCCCCCAGATCCAACAATATGGAGAGCAATATGGACTGCCAAGTCTATCCCAAAGATAGACATGTTTGTCTGGACCATGGCACATAGAGGAATCCTGACTGGAGAAAACTTAAGAAGAAGAGGATGGGAAGGTCCTCATAGATGTCCACTCTGTCTTCAAGAAGAGGAAACTACAGACCATATTCTCCTAAGATGCGATTACTCCAAAGAAGTTTGGCTGTTGTCCATGGGACTACAACCTAATACCATCGCTCTGCCCCAAGAAGCCAACACACTGCTTCAAAACTGGAACTCCCTCTGTCCCTTCCAGGCAGCAAAAAAGAGCTAAATCTCCACCCTCTGGAGAACTCTCCCAAAATTCATTCTCTGGAATATTTGGCTCAAAATAAATTATATGATTTTCAGGGAGACCAAAAGAATCCCAACCCAAATTTCAACTAAGAAAAAAGCCTATTTTGGGGAGAGTGCTCCTTACTTTTGTAAAGTTAAAAACTCAAGGCCCCTGGAGTCGGAAGAGGAATATTGGATCGAACACTTTAAACTCCAAGATCAACAACAACAAAAAAGAAGCAATCAAAAATAGGAGAATTGGGAAATTTGGAAGGAGGAGAAGGATTTCGAAGACTGGAAGAGAAAGGAAAACAAGCATATTTTGTTCTTTGACGGGGCCTCCAAAGGAAACCCAGGCTCGACCGGAGGAGGAGGAGTCTTGGTAAGCCCCACGGGTCACCTTGAATTTAGTTTTTCCTAGGGACTTGGAAAATAATCCAACAACAGAGCAGAAGCATTGTCCCTCTAGAAAGGGATAATTTAATAAATTAACCACAACATCCAAGACCTGGTAATAATAGGAGACTCCAGGTTACTAATCCAAGCCCTAATCCTCAGTAACAGAGTCAAAAATGCAAAACTCCAGCACATTCTGGAGAAAATCCAGCTCCTCCTTGGAAATATCCACACTTACAAGCTTTACCATGTCCTCCAAAGTCTGAATGCGTCAGAAGATGCAAAGGCCAATAAAGGGGCCACCACACATATTGGAACCTTGCAAATAAATGGAACCACAACTAGAATGGATCTACCTTGAGACTCGGGAAAATAGACCAGTAGTTGGCAGGGGAACGAGTTTGAAAGTCATAAAGACACAAGATACAAGATACAAGGGAGATTCCAAGGTAGTTAAAGACAAAGAAAATGTTATATTGGAAGGATGCAAACATCATTTGGTTGCTGAAATTCCATGGAAATCCATGACACCGACAACACACCCATGCTTCTCAGATCACGCGAATTGTTTAGGGGAGGCAAATCTGGAAGAATTCACAAATAAAAAAGGAAGCAAGGAAGAGCCTCCTCATCCCATGAGCATCTGATGGAAAGAGAGACAGTCAAGAAGAAGCAGAGAGGGCTATGTGCAAAGACTCAGCAATCCAATGGTAGAAAGGAAGGAGAAAGAGATGGCGTCTGACTTGGGAAGAAATCCCACGACTAAAGAAAGGTCGAATTCATTGGAAGAAACCTTGCAATGCCTCAAACATATGCTGGATCATCAACTGGACTTCCTGGAGAACTTAGATATTGACGCAGGACGACGCTTGGAAATGCTCGAAGCTGATATCACCACAGCTAAATTCAGGCTAATTGAGGAGCTAGGAAATCTCCGCAAAGAGCTCAAATATCCCAAACAAGAGTTTGAAAACAGAGTCAGTTGTCTGGAAAAAAAAATCGAACAGTTGAACAAAGAATGGAAGACGGAGAGGAAACAGCCCAAGCATGGTGACGCAAAGTAATTTGATAAACTTTTCAGAAGCAAGGATTGGTGATATGAAATTGTTTCAGAGATGAGGGTGTTTTGTATAGAAGCCTCCGCAGTAAATAACTTTGTTAGTGTTATCATTTCCTCCACTTGAATGGAAGTATAGCCTCCAGGTTTTGTAACCGTTATGTAGAGATTATCTCGGTCCATATGTAATCATATCAGTGGCTTCGCCATTGCTTTCTATAATAAAAAAACCATTAACCGTTTCTGTCAAAAAAAATAAAATGTACCTTTCATTGTAAAAACATCTCCTGGTTATGAGAATGTCGGTGTGGGTCTCTTAAAAGATTCATCGTTAATGGGTACGTTCCCCATTCCACCTCTCGATATTCCTACTCCTTTTTTCTCCTCAATTAACATGATATCAACCATTTTTGTGAAATCCCTGAGTCTTATGACCCTTGGATAGTACCTAGCTCTGACGACTGTCTTCATTACGACGACAAAATTCCTTTAAGTCCTATAGAATTGCCTTATCAAGCTATTCAACCGGAAAACCCCTCTCCTCATTATCTCTTAGATACGTCTCTAGATCCATTTCATGTAGTCTTTCTCATCGATGAAATGATTCTTACAGTCATGTATATGGAAGATACCCCATGGGATCCGTCTACTATTATTACTTTTTCCCTTGTTCCTGAACCAATACACGATGTTTTTTATGAAGGGATCTTGCATAAAATTTCACCCACCATACCTTTATATATTTTGATTAAACCCGAAGTCGTAGAAAATGTTCACATTGGTGCCTCGTGTTCTGTCGATGAGGTCCATATTTATAAAATTGTTTTCCAAGAATTCCATGAATTTTTTTCCTAGAGTTATGAAGAGATGTCAGGCATTGATCTAGATATTTTTGTACATGATATTAATACTTACCTAGATGCCAAACCCATACGACAGAGGCTTCGTCCCATACATCTAGGAAAAGTTTCTACTATTAAACTCGAAGTTGAAAAAATTCTTAAAGTTGGTTTTGTTTATCATGTGGCTTTGACTGATTGGGTATCTAATTTGGTTCCGGTTACAAAGAAACAAGGCACGAAATTTTTTTGTGTATATTATAGGGATATCAACAAGGTGTGTCCCAAGGGAAATTATCCAACCCCTTTAGTTGACTAGATCATGAAATCTTCTCTTTAATGGATGGTTTATCTGGCTATAATCAAATCAATATTTTACTTGCGGATCAACATAAGACTTCTTTTATCTTCCCTTGGGGAACCTTCTCATAATGAAAAATACCTTTTGGTCTCAAGAATTTTGGTGCGAATTTTTAGCTCACTATGTCTTATGCTTTTCATGATATTAAGCACACTGTAAAACCTTACCTAGATTACTTATCATCGCATTCCCTGCATCGTCAAGATCACCCAACACATTTACGATCTATTTTCCTAAGCTATCGCTATTATCACATACGATTATATCCACATAAATGCATTTTTTGTGTGGATTCTGGACGACTTCTTGGTTTTATCATTTCTACACATGGGATTAGGGTGGACCCTTTGAAGGTTGAAGATATTCTCAATCTTCCTCCTCCTTCTACATTGTTCCAACTCCAAATTTTGCAAGGGAAGGAAAACTTTTTACGTCGATTCATCCCCAACTATGTTGAATTAATGAATGTTTTTACTTGACTTATTAAAAAGCGTCACAATTTTGTATGGGATGACACTACCAACAAAGCCTTCGAAGCTTTGAAACTTGCCTTAACTCGTAAAAAATTCTTATTTCCACCCGATTATAGTTGAGATTATTTATTATACTTAGCTGCTTCAAAATCTACCATCGCTATGGTTCTAGTCCAAGAGGATGATTCACATGATGAAAATTTCATCTATTATTTGAGTCGGAGTCTCACGACCACCGAAACCAAATATTTGCATGTGGAGAAACTGGCCTTGGCATTTGTTCAATTTGTTCAAAGTTTCTGTCATTATATCTTATTACATAGAACCACCATTAGTTTTTATTTCAAGCCTATGCAACACATCCTTACTCGATAATTGTTGGGGGGAAATACTCCAAATGGATAGTTATTCTCGAGGAGTTTGATTTGGAATTTGATCATGCCAAATCAAAGAAATATTTGGTTTTGTCGAATTGATATGTGACCTTCCCTCTACTGACACAGAAACTATGGCAAAGGATTCCTTGCCTAATGAGTCTTTCTTTATAATCAGTTCCAATGTCATATGGTATGGAGACATTATCATTTATCTCGAAACCAAAAAAATTCAGCCCGATCTTTCTAGTGTAGATCATCATCGTATTCGGTATCAAGCCCATCAATGCATTATCCTTGGTGATACCCTTTAACGTCGTGGTATTGATTCAATTTTTAGACGATGTCTAACCTATGATGAAGATGAGAAAGCTTTGAATGACTGTCATTCTGGAGAATGTGGTGGTCATATATCTGGGTATGCCACTACCCAAAAGATCTTACGAGTTGGTTATTTATGGCCTTCATTTTTTAAGGATTGCATTGTTGTCATCCAGAAATGCCATGCTTGTCAAATGTATAACACTATGATATGATCTCATCCTGCTCCTCTTTAGCCTGTAGTTTCCATAGGTCCATTTGCTAAATGGGGCATTGAATTCATGACATGTAACCCTCACTCGCTCGAGGGGCATGGATACATCATCATAGTTGTAGATTATTTCACTAAATGGGCCAAGGCGATGCCTACATTTGATAATACCATAAAAATTGATCTGTTGTTCATATTCAATCATATCATTACTAGATTTGGTGTCCCTCAAGCCATCGTCACTGACCATGGTAGTCATTTTTGAAATTTCATGATGTCTAAACTTACCGAGAAGTTGGGTCTTCACCATGAAAACTCAACACCTTACTCTCCATAGGTCAATGGCCAGGTTGAAGCAATTAACAAAGTTCTTACAACTATGCTTCAACGGATGATAGGAATTCACAAGTCAAGATGGCACACAATTCTCTTCTCTACATTATGGGCCTATCATACATCTTTTAAATCTTCCATAGGGTTCACACCTTTCCAGTTAGTATATGGTATTGAATCTCTTATGTCAATTGAATGTGAAATCCCATCTTTGAAATTATTTTTCAAACTTCTCCCTAACACCTCAGCGGAAGAGGAACATATTTTATATTTGATGCAATTAGACGAGACTCGTAGTGATTATGCCTTAATCATTGAAACTCAAAAGAAGTGTGTTAAAGATCAATATGACAAGCATGGAAAACCATGTGTTTTTTTTTAGGGTGATTTAGTTCTTCTTTACGAACAAGATCATGACTTATCAGGGGCCGGTAAATTCAAGCCTATGTGGCATGGACCTTATATTGTGAAATGAGTGTTAGAGAAAGGGGCTTATGAGCTAGTATATTATGATGGAATTCCTTTGAGTGAACCCAAGAATGGGATTTACTTGAAGAAGTACTATGTTTAAACTATTTTTTCATGAGTGTTGTGTATTTTTAGTGTACTATACTCTAGTGTTCTTTTTCATTTTTGTTCTACTTTTTATCTTCTTACCTTGCATTGTGATTGGTTTCTAGAGGTTAGTGTCTTCACTACCCTATATCATCTTTGCTGATGGTGTTAATCGGAGCACTCAAAAACTAATGTTTGTTGCATGGGATGAGTTGATCAGTCTGCACAATGTGTGGATTGGTCGTGCAACTAATAATATCATGGAATACAATGTAGTTATCAAATTATTAATTGATGTTGTTTCATTTGGAATCCGTCATCTTATTGTACAACTCGATTCACAGTTAGTAGTGTTTCATTTAAGTAACATTTATTCCATCTGAAGTCCTAGTTTGTTAAGGGTATACTTAAGAATTATCCTCTTGGAAAGACATTTTGATTATATTGAATATCAACATATTCCTATATGTATAAACACATTGACAGATGCATTGGATAATTATGTGCTAGAAAGACATTTGATACATTTATAAATCCACACACACATTTGAAAAGACAAGTAAGAGGGTAGAAGCTTTATATTAATAATGATAAAAAGTTACAAAAAGTGTTTTGTCCAAGGTCCAAAATATCAAAAAGTGACGCTCATGGCTTCATGTACAAAAAAATCAAATATGTTGCTCATTATAACAAACAATTGCTCGTGCCACTCTATGGAGAAGTCGACCAATATATGTAGATATGCCAACAGTATGGTGTTGATAGTTCCTAGGAAGTTCGTCCACTTTGGCATCAGGGATATTCACGGTTAATCCCTATAGGTTCTACTCAATCGCCTCGAGATCTGTGGAAATAACTTATTCTATAGAACCTCTCTCTCCTTTCCTTTGAATGGGAGAGGATCTCGGAGGATGATAAGGCCCCACATCTACATTATTGAGAACATTTGATTAGTCTTGGATAGATGACACAAAAAACATTTTGTATAATCAAAATATAAAAAAATCATATAATGAAAAATTTCCTTCTTACCGATGTCTCCCCACTGAGACCCCTTAGGAAGATCTAAGTCAGGATCCCCATGGAAATCTGTCTCAGCATATGCATATTCCTCCACCATGATTAGTTGATTCCTCATCCATTGGAAGAAAACATCATCATACTTGACGATAGGCATGCCACCATGATGATCCATGAGGTCCACCCACCTCTTCATTCATGGATCTTGCGGAGAGGGTATACCCCACACCACCTATATACATAGGATGGGGACCCTCTCCAATAAGAAGGAAACCAAAATAGACTCATAACCAAACTGTTTCAACCGACCATTTCGTAACTTTGTCAGTTTCTTTCTCATGTTCGTTAAGACACCATGTAGTATACCTAGGGAGGTAATATGGGGTACCTAGGGTACCCAATGGGCATGTAATTATGTGTTATTAGTGGAAGTCATTTAATATATGAGAATGTGGTCATTCAATGTAAGGTGGACTAGGTCCCACTATATTAATAAAGACCCACTATGGTAGTTAAATGCAATAAATGTGTTAAGGTTCTCTAGAAGGTTCCTAGGAGATAGAGAGAGCTATATAATGGAGTGTAAGCAATGTAATGAAGCATAGTGAAGAATATTATGATTGTACAAGAAAGGATTGCTTGAGGAGTTTTATCCTTCCATAAGGATTAATATATGGTGTTACCCTACCTCAAGGGTTTTCTCTATTTCTTGTTCTCATGTTATGGTGAATGGTTTATGGTTTATTATTGGTATTATTGAAGTATATTTGCAGAATTGGTATAGGTAATTAACACACCCTCACACCAGTTGAATACCATGGGTTCCATGCACTCCATGTCATACTAAAAATGGCTTTGTAAAGCCACATGGGGAGCTTCACTCCCTGTCATCCGAGTAATGGTATAAAGGATGGTCCACAATGGTAAATCCCGAACATCTCTGATGGCCACCTTTCCACTATGTTTTTTTGTACCCAACACACAATGGTGAGAAACATAGTAATCCATGCATTCTCCTCCACCCATGCTTCCCTAGAGTGAAACCCGAGAGCCTCGACAAGATAAACCCATAAGAAAGTAAATGTCCACTATGTCCAATGTGAGTGTATGCACACCCATGCGAAAGGATTGTTCATTCACATCCCTCATGTGAACCAGATACTATAGCAATCTTAGTTGGGATCTCATGCCCTGAATTTTGAAGAACTTGAGTAATCTACATTTCCTAAGTGCCATAATTGTGCCCAGGTCATTCCCGACAAAATTGTCATCTTATTCATGCTCTCATTCTCGCCACTCGAGCATTTTGACCAAGGAAATCCTGCCAAGGAACATCAAAAGAAGATTAGAATCATAAGAAATCCATTCTTGGAAGTTTCCCTAGTTATTTTTATCTTTTCAAAAGTTGATTTGCGGTCATCGTAGGGTAGCACTTTCATGCAGAGCGACGTCATCACACCTTGTCTTTGAGCCCCTTGCGGCAATTCAGGAACGTCATAGTTCATGATACTATGGACCTGCGACAATTTGAAAGTGTAGGTACTCCCAAAAAATCGACCCAAACTAAAAAATAAACCAATATAAACAAAATTTTAAACTGTGAAAAGATAAAGAAGCAGAAGATTACCTTTTTTACGAAGACGGTTTGTGAAATGATCCACCAGTTGCTCTGGAATTGATAGTTGAAATTTGGGAAGAAAAGAGGGTTTGGGGAATGATTTGGGTAAATTTTCAAATGAAATGGTAAAATGGTTGTTTTGGCCTATTTTATTGTTTTTTACCATATTTTATTGAAAAATTAAATTATTTTTATATTTTACCCATGCCCTAAAGTCTAACAACTTTGCGAAGTGTTTTCTTTTACAGATTAAAATTTCTAAGGGCTTGACGTTTGACTAGGGTCCACCATTTTTTATTTTTATTTTGTGTTTTTTCTTATAAACAGATGCTTTTAGGGTTTTTTAGGAAAACCTCTGAGCACCGTATTAATTGTTTCTCGTGCTCGTGAAACCATGAGAATGCAATCGAGTAATATTTTGTCATTTTTTTGAACTCGCATTGGTAATACGAAAAATGAACCCTATGGAGTATCCTTTAATCTCTTTTCAAACTCCCTAAAAAGAAAAAGATATATGAGTGACCTTGTTCCTTTCATGCTCATAAAAGTATTTGAAGAAAACGTTTGATGAGCGGTAGATTATCTCTTTTTTGGTCTCATCAAACTAACTTACGAAAAAGGATCTTATGGAGTTCTCTTTAAGTGTTTTTCAGACTCTCTGAACATGCAAAACCCCTGATTTTTCTTTCTTTGGACTCGTTAAACAAGCATCGAAATACCCATATGGAATCGAGCCACTCCTTCTTAGGGTTTGTTAAAAATACTCTGAGGGACTAGTCCAAAGAATGACCTTACACCACAAGCATATGTTATCATTATCAATCTTGCATAAAATCAAAGAGGTACTCTCCAGAAATGGTGGGGTAAATTTGGGAAGACATGTGTCATTGTATTTGTGTTAGTGGAAGTAAATTTTCTCTTGAACATGACACCCCCCCTTCATCACTATATCTGGTTTGGGAAATCCATTTTTATTTTGTTTGACCATCCACAAGTTCATATGTTGGGTCCTCCTTTGAGTCAATGATGCCAAGACAATTGTCATTTCATTCATATGTTCAATAGAATTCCAACAAACAATCCTTCTATTGAATCAACCATCTACAATTATAAATTTTTGACCATGTCACCCTTCCTCGAGTCAGTTTCGAATCACTTCATACTCTGATTTACTTCAAATATGTTACATATTTTGTGTCATTTATGGGGGATACATCAAGGCCCTCCTATGACTAGTATTTTCTTGTTGACATCAACTCATTATCCAAGAAAAAGAATTATAAATCACATTGGCACCTTGGAGCCTGCATGCCTCAATGGTAGGTTTCCTCGCTTTCAACAGTGGGTTCACATCATTGACCCTTGATTGGAAGATTCCATTGAGTGTTTGACTTCAACTCATTTATTCACACTCATTGGATTGTACTAGGATTTCCTTGGGATTCATTGTCATTAATGGTGATTTCCCTCACACTTGTTAATTGTTTTCATTAATAACCGATAATCAAGTGATTTCTACCATGTTCGACTTCAACACCTGTAATCACATGGCTATATTCACACTTAGAGATAATGGAATTGAAGACCTTGGATCTCATCATATGGGTCTAGGTTGCGACACAGTATTCATAAGTTAGTACTGACACATAGATCCATTGTGTATGTATTGTGTCTATGTCCTAATTTGAATTCTTTTAGAGCATAGATCCACAGTGTATTACTCATGACTATGTTGAATCATGATGATATGGATCCACAGTGTATGTTTAGTGGCCATGAATAACTTGACACTTATGATTAGAGTCACTTGTAGTCTGAGTATCGAAATTCCTACCTCTAAGATGGTATATTATTATGCAGATGCTTGATTTTTTGTAGGTTCTCAATCGATGTGCTCCTTGTTTTCAACACACATTCTACAAAGTATTTCAGTTGTCATAGGTTCCATCTTCATACTTTGGGGGACATTATTTTCGTCACCCCAGTGATCAACTGACGACGTGTTCTTAAATCACTTACATGTTCCCTAAAAATATTAAAAGAGACTTTCTCCAAGAGAAAAGTAGTTTGCTTTTCCTCCTTCAAAAATTATGACAAGGAATATTGTCGCACCCTTCTCTATGCTTGGGCTGTGATGATGCTTGATCATCGCACTCTGCAACAAATATGGATTGTGGCATCTTCCAGTTTCGTCACATCAGAGAGGATCTCTATAACGAACTTTAGCAAAGTGATTTCACATTTAGTAGGCTTCAACTCCATGAACAAGTTGAAAGGATGAGAATCCCATTACAATTTTGACTAAGGTTCGGTAGGTCCATAATGCCAGATATAAAATCAAATGTCAATTGTATTTTCTCACATTGAAAGTTCTTCACAAAATAGTTTTCAGGAATTTACTAACAGCTTCAACCTGAACATTTTCCCGAGGATTGTAAGGAGAGGAGTTCTCCTACCTAAAACCTAGTTTTGATTCTAATTTTGACATCTTGTGATTCTGAAAGTGCCCTCCATGGTTAATGACAATATGTTTTGGAACTATGAATCCATCTATGTGTTGGATCATGTTGTCATTGATGCCAATGGTTTGATTAATTGGGAGATTGTTGGATCATGTGTCATTGATGAAAATGGTTTGATTGATTGATTTCATTGATTGATGTCAAGTAATTGATTGATTGATGATTGTCCTTGATGAGAATGATAGATGTCAAATTGGAAACCAATTGATAAACATAGATCATTGATATGATGTATATGATGCAGTGGTGAATTGATGCAAAGATGAATCATATTTTCTTATCATGATTGATAAGGTGCAAAAATGGATGAACTCCAAAGTGGTCCCCTTATGGTGAAAGCCGTCATGGGAAGACGCTTTGTGGATTGTGTTATCCTAGAAGAATGGTTGGAGGACCCATGCTTGTGTGTGAAATAATGAGATGAAGATCAATGAAGTTGTTGGTGAAACTATCCTAGATGGATAATGCTTGTCATTCCATTTCCATTGGTATGTGGAATGTCACATAACTCCTCATGGTTTGAGAGTTATGTCCTTAAGAAGATGAAGGACCCCCATATGATGGCTTGAAGCCCCAAAAGGTCAAAGAATTCAAAGTTCTTGAAAAGAAGAAATCATTATTTAAATGATAAAGTAAAGTGACAAAATCAAGAAATGATAAAGTAAGGTGACAAAATCTAGAAGGAATATTTAAATGATAAAGTATTGGAGAACTTTCTATTTATGGAAAGTGGTTAACCCTAAAATAAGGAAAATAGGTTAAGTAACCTAGAAATGGGTCAAGTGACCTAAAAATGGGTTAAGTGACCTAGAGGATGAAAGTATAAATAAGATAGCTATGGACTCTAGCATAATATCTTTTGTGTGGGTCAATGGAGATCTTCTTGTGAGAATATATTTTGGAGTATTGATGGAGAGCTTCTTGTGAGAGCATTGTTATCACTGAAATTTTGTCTACACAGGGCGACAAGAACTCCGCATCATCAACATGGCAATGAAGTCATTCATGGAACAGAATGAAGTTTACAGCATTCCAGAAGGGTCAAAAGCTATACAAAAATTGAAAGACACTTCATATCAGTAAGGTGTGTGCGTATGCGCGGGATAAGAACGTGTTGTGCGCGCTTAAGTGCCCGACGCGCGACTGTCCACATAAAAAGCCGCGCATCTGCTAATACGACACATTAAATGCTTAAGTCGGCCTCCCGACCGCCAATGGACCTTCCCCCAAGATGATTTGACATCC
>JZKD02S2012260.1:228490-238871 GCA_000966675.3 Picea glauca
CTGTTTATTTCCAAATTGTTGTTTGCTTCACAGCTGTTAGATTAGATTGTTTTCTGTTTTGTTTTTCTGCTTTCTATTAACACTCTTGCTGCTATAGATGTTCTGCCTTGGTGAATCATGCAAGGCATGCAGAGCGGTCTCTATTTTTCTCATCTGCTGACAGATTGACCGAGAACAAGCATCTTATTGGTGTGGAGCTCTTGAGCATGAATGAATATCTATTCTGTGTAATAAAGTGAGAGGAGGATCTCATTGATGCATCAAATTTTCGACAATGTCTGAGATATTGACGATAAAAGTCTCAAAGCTTCAGAAACCCTAGTTTATGAGGTATACGTGGGATGTAAAGAGCCAGGGAATGTGCACATGTAGGCTGTATGAGGACAGGGCGTGTATGGTGGATAGAATGATGAAGACTTGTGTTTGAGTTGGTGCCAAGCTCTTGGATGATGAAGCAAGTTCCAGATCTGCATTATTTGGGCTCAGATCTATCACTGAGACACTGGTATGGTTACATTATTGTCTTGATGGATATTATTGTTTGATGTGTTGTGAATGCTAAGGGAATTCTTAGCATGGATTCTATAATATGGTTCAGTTTGGATGATTTGGTTGTTGGAGTGATCAATACTCTTGTGATTCAATGGTGACATGATTTCTATGGTATACTAGTTGTTTATACTTGATTGAGATAGCATTCATATTGATTTGTTGTGGAGCATGAACAAGCTATTGGAGAGCTTGGATGTGTTGTGACTGACTGGTGTTTAGATTGGACAGTCAGAAAAGAATGATTTACTGGTTGCAGATGATCTGAGTTGATATTGAAGGATAAACCCTAAAGGTATACACAGGTTGTTGTATACATTGGTCGCGTTCATAGATGGGTTGTAGTGAGCTAGGGTGCTTGCACACGCTGGTTGCACTATTGATGGTTCACATACCTATTGATAGATTGATATCTATTGAGGATTTTTTCCTCATCTTAGCTGGTGCTGAGGGTGTAATCTAAGTCTTGCATTATAAATCTGGTGCTCTTGTAGAGTTGTACTCTATTCAGTTGTTGCTTCTAAACCCTGGATTGTTGTCCATAATAAAAAGAAAAATTGTACATACATATTGTGTTCTTTGTGTTCCTTGTAGTGATGACTTGATGATGATATATTTCTGATATATGTTGTTGATACATGTTCTCATCTAACTAGTCATAAATGACAGCAATGGGTAATGAATAAATGTTGAATGTTAACTAAGGAGTTTTTGTAAAGAGGGAAGATTTTAAAAAGAGCCCCACACTCATTCACCCTCCCCCCCCCTCTAAGTGTGGTAGGTGTGTCCAACACTATGACCTGATTAAATATGAAAAGAGTTGTGCTTTCACCATCACTTCCAAACATCGACATCGCTTCTTCCCACTTCACAAAATAGTCTACAACCACTATGATATAGTGATTCCCCCTAGTTGAAACAAGGTGAAATGTCATAAAATCAACCCCCCACTTGGTGAAGCGAACAATAGTAATGATGGGAAACATAGCAGTAGGATGGGTGCGCATACATTTAGAAAAGACTTTACAGGGGTGACACTTCTTGACCACTTCAACACAATCTTTAAAGATCATCAGCCAGAAGTATGGGATGCACAAAATATTTTGGGTTGTTTCCAACCCAAACAGATGACAACCACATTCCCCACTATAGAAATCATTCAAAACCAAATTTTCTTCTTCGTGAGTGAGGAAACAATGAAGAATTGAATATACCCCTAAATGATACAAAGTGTTTCCAATAATGAGATAGTTCTTCACCGCATGGAGAATCCTTCGTCGATAATATCACAAAAAATGCAAAGGAAACTTTATAGTCTGGATATATATGATGATATATCCATACCAAGGATCAGACAAAGATATGAGGAAAATACACTCATTTAGAAATGATTCAATAACTACATCATCCTCCTTTTCTATTGGAAACTCCAACTTCAACTCAACAAATACTAAGGACTTATTGGATTTGGCAGAAGCAAAATCCAAATCAAACTCCTGAAGTAAAACAATCTGCTTGTTGTACTTCCCTCCAATTATCCACTGAGTCAAGACATATTGAAATGGATTAATGTCAACAACAACAACCATCTTGCGTAGAAAAATATAATGTCGAACACACTGAACAACATGAATGACTTCCAATGCCATGCCTCCAACATGTGAATACTTTAGTTCATGACCAGCCAAGACATGACTCAAATAATAGATGATGTGATCCTTGATTTCATCATCGTCCTGAACTAACACCATGCCAATAGAGGATTCCTTTGTTGCAATACATAGTATGAAATCTCTATTATAATGAGGACAACTAAGTAGCAGGGAAAAAATAGATCTTTCTTCAACACATTGAATGAATGTTGTGTCCATTCATCTCAGAAAAAAGGGACTCCTAACTTCAAGAGGCACATAAATCCTTTTCTATTATCAACATAGTTTGGTACAAAACACCAAAGGAAATTTTCCTTTTTGTGTAAGCTCTGAAGTTGACGCACTGTACATGGGGGAGGTAAATACAATATTTCCTCAACCTTCAAAGGGTCTACCATGATCCATTTGTTTGACATTGTAAAATCCAAAATACACCCATAGGTGATGCATAAAATGAACTTTGTGAGGGTTCAGGAAAATTAGATAATGCCAACACCTTTCGAAAACCAGGCGGAGGTGAAATAGATGTTACACTCTCTTATGAGAATGAGTCGTAATATCATAATTCCACTATGTGTTTAATATCATGGAAAGAGAACACCATGGCCCATCGAAAAGTTTATCTATCATTTTTTAGGGCAATGCAATTTTTCTTGTATGCAAAGGTTCCCCAAGGACAAATAAAAGTTGTCTTATGTTGGTCCTAGGGCTAGATTTGTATCTGGTTATTACTAGAAAAACCATCCATAAAAGAGAATATTTCACTTCTTGTGCATTCGTCGAGGATTTGGTCGATAAATGACATAATAAAGTTATCTTTAGAACAATATTTATTTAAATATCATAAATCCATGCACACTCGAATTGTACCATGTTTATTGTCAACTAGAATGGGGTTGGATACCCATTCCATCAACGAGACTGGATAGATAAATATTTTCTTTAAGCAACTTTTCCACCTCATGCTTAATTGTTGTCGATTTCCTAGGGTTCACTGGTCCCAACATTTGTTGAACAAGTCTAGCATTCATATAAGTTTGAATCTCATGTTGGACAATCTGATGATCAATTCCTTAAATTTCCTCATAATAACAAGTGAACACGTCATGGAATTCCTTAAAAAGGGTTGTATACGAATGAATCTCTTTTGGAGAAAAGTACACCCCAATGAAATATATTTCCACCACATTCGGGGTCTTGGAGATATTGATCAAGATAGTATTTGAAATATTCTCCATGTTCCCCTCAACATACATAACATGAGTTTCCAGAGGGTTCAGTGGATGATCACCATCTCTAATCATGGTCGAATGAAATTACCCTTTCTCTACACGACTCAAATCAAGAATGAAATAAGACCTATGATGTAAGTCTTCCCAAGGTCTCTTAGTACTTTTCATCACCTTGAGGATAGCCGCATCTGAAGGGTGGTCGATGTCCAAACAATTGTGAGAGTTAGAATAATTAAGAGCCCATAAAAGCTCTAAAATATGATCCAATTCCTCTATTGAGGTTGGAGATGCATATTTGTCTGTAGTAGCTCATTGAATAGATTGATAATCTATCCCAGTTGTACTAAATGGCATTTCCATTCCAATACATTTCAATATGTCCCTCAAAGTTGACGAAGAAGGTAGAGTCCATGGATATTCAAAGTAAGAAGTTTGAAAAGATATCACTTGAAATATATCACCCCTCAACATAGATTTCTCAAGAATAGTAAGAATGGAATTAACATCTAATAACAGTGCCAGAAAATTGAAGGTACCCATCAGAAAAGGATACATCCCAACACCCCAATTTGCACGTGCCCACTACGATTTTTCAATCAAAGAAACCACAGATATTGGTGATGTTGCATGATCCACCTGGGCGATTGACAATTGATCATCCTCCCCTCATGAAGGATGCATAACACTTAGAAAACCATGGAAACTACAACAATCATGGCATACATCCAACTTCTTCCAAAGCGTATATTATAGTTGAGAGGCACGTTGACTACTTCTACTTCGACACACATGATTTTTCCCTCTAACTTGATGGGGAAAGAAGGGATAATCCCATGTGGTCTAAGCGAATGAACATCTAGTGATGTAAGCAACATAGGATATGGAGATAACTTAGGTGAGTCAATATCTCTCTAGCATGATATTGACATGATACATGTCGAAGAGCCTTCATCCACCACAACGTGAAAAATATTTTTTGAACATGACTTCGTGGTGAAAACCACTACAATATGAAATGTGACATGATACAAAAGGAGAGTCTTGATGTTATAAGTGTCAAACATCATGGATAGTGGATTAGAGTATTCAGAAGCCCCTAAAGCATACAACGATGCATTTTGTTGTGATGGGAAACTCTCGAGAACTTCTAGTGTGAACATATTACAAGGTGTTTGGGCCAAATCTTCAACAATAGAATACATTTGAGCCACTCTAGAATTTATATTGTGCGATGTCCTATTTAACACACCTTTTGGTAAGTGAGGCATTGGGTGTACCACTAGTTTCTCTATATGGAGAGATCTTGATGGTTTTGGTAACTACTTATCCTTTTTTGCAAACTCAGTGTTAACACATCTTTTTGATAGAAGGGTGTTTTTCTTTTATGAAATAACTCCTTTGTGAAAAAATGCAGGAAAGGGGTTCTTTCCCAACCCACTTTATGATTTTTACCCTAAGTTTGGGCATTTTGATGTTTGGGCGTGTTGGGATAAGGAGAATTCTCATATATGTGACTGAGAAGCCTGTGCTAAGATCTACGACTAGTAGACAATATCAGACCCCCCTGCCCCCTCCTGACCTTCTTCCTTTAACGGGGGGGTCCAAGTTAGTGGTTTTGTTGTGCCCCACCCCCCCCCCCACAAAATGTCTCCTCCGCGTTTTACTTCTTACCACCTACACCCTGTCCGAGTAAACCACTAGACCGCCTTCGCTTACCGCCCACGCTCTTGCCTACACCTATCCTCCACTCACATTCTCGCACTCATGTATCTCTCATTTTCACATCTCACCCTCTCACCTCCCAACATCTATATTCCACTCACACTCCATGTCACCTCGATTGTTAATATCATTTCCTCCTCGACCTATCACACCCCTCTGCCTCCACGTCCTCTCCCATTTCCACATCACTCTCACGCCTTTACACCTCAACTCCTCACACACTGGAAATCACACATTTCTAGTTACCTCCAACCACAACCGTCCACATGGCCACCGTTCACTCATTGTACCTTTCAATTTTGTGCCAATCAGCTCGCCAACTCATCATCATTAGTGTCCACGTCCCCTTGCTAGTATTCCTTGCAAAATTTCGACAAAGTGACAGGTGTTGCATTGACTCTTCCTGTCCTAACCCCAATAAAAAAGTTAATGAAAGAGGGTGTGGTGGTTGAAACATTGTCTCCCCCCATTAATGGAAAGATAGAAAAGGATCAGTCGTGGAAGCAAACTGTCAACCCGTAGTCCCCCTACAAGCAGAGTTTCCTACCAAACCATTCTGCTCTGAGCTCGCATCTGATAGAACACTATGTGCACAGTCTGACAAAGAACTCGTCGATGTAAATCCTTGAATGCATGAATCGATCACTCCTCTGGTGGTTGTAGTCAGTCCTGAGTATAAATATGTATTTTTATATTTTTTTATGGTCGATGGTTGAGCAAGGCTCCCGTATTGTAAAGTTTTGATGAAGCTCTGGTTCTTTGGTTATGTATTTTGATTTGAGACTTCTTGTTTAATATAAGTTATCTTCTATTTCCATATTATTCGCCTCTGATACTGAAGTATCCATGTTTGACTGATTCAAGTGGATTGTTATAACCGTATTATGATGGATGTTTGATTACAGTCCTGTTATAATGTTCTTTAGTTTCATGCAACTCTAAATCCAAGAGGATCTTGTTTTTCTGAGTTTGTCCTCCTTAGGCTGCTTGAACACCTGATGTCCATAGCATATATATACATTCTCCTCACCAATTCTTCCTCCTATTCAATTTTAATATAACTTAATGACTGAATTTGATCAAGATCTCAACTGCTTGTGCATGTTGTTCCAGTTTTCTGAGTTAAAACAATATTATATTGAGTCTGTGCCCATTTGACCCCTTTAAATTCATTCATAGTGACATATAACCTGATGGGTATTGGGCTTACCTTTAATGCAATCTAAAGGTGACTTATAGTGATAACATTTTGATCCGTCAGGATTTTTCGAAATGACTATGGTTGAGTTTTATTAGCATGCATTAATTGACCATTGGCAAACTTAACTAAAGAGAGAGAAAAGAAAACGCATTATACAGCCATAGACATATATGTAAATCTGAAATGCAATAAAGAACAGCAAACCATAATGCACAAGTTTGATAACGGAGTTCGGCAACTTTGCCTACGTCTCCGGGCCTTTTCTCTGTGAGGGAGGCTTCTTGATTTCTTTTCAAAAGCTTATTAGTACATCTTTACAATTGTCGATTGGCTCCTAGACTGATATAGTCTTGTTCGCCATGATCTCTAGAATCTTGCACAACTTACGGCACCTGAAACGGATATACCAAACTCTCAGAAATCGTCCAACAACATCTCTACCTCAACAGCTCCTCTGCCTCAAACTGGCTTTATATTGGCCTTGCATCAGCATCTCTGCTCTGAATGCTCTCCAAAAGCTTACCCAATGGCCTCAAATGGCCTTGGTTAAATATTTGGGAAAGTTGGTTGTCAATCCCCAACTTCCTCCCAAAATTTAGGCTCTAAAAAAACCCAATAACCCCCAATTACATTAAAAAGGAGTTAAATTACATTAATTAATCATAAAGTGGTTCAAAAACCCACTTTAAACCATAATATAGTTCAAAAACGGGCTTTTAGCCCCCTTCACTCGGGCGCGCGCACCTTTTAAGGTCACATGACAGGTTCATGTGGCCACGCGCTATAGCGCGGGCCACCCCTTTCGCTAGCACCAGCACCCGGTTCCATGGTAAAAGGCATATAGTCGTGGGCTTATCGTTCAAACTGTTTTAAAAACATAACCGCGCCATTGGAATGGTCCATTACATAACACTAACCGTTAAGTGTATAAACCGCGCGTATATGAATACTACACGGTCACATGGCATATTATAACCATTGCAAACCGTTAACCGTTTGGTAACCGCCGCTCCACGTACCGTTTTATATAACTGTTGCAAACCGTTTAAACAAACATGCCAATGATTAACCTCCGTTGCGCTCTAGGTTCCGGGGTCACGGTCGCGTGCGCCGAGGGCTGGGGCTTAGGCCCCGGCCCTTTTTCCGCCGGTTAAAACCATCTATTCAACATAAATACAATATATACCGCCCACATAACAATAACCATGCGGTAGCGTGTTGGCAACTCAGGAATGGCGAAGACTTTGGCATAGTGGAGGTCACCGGTTCGATTCCGTTCGGCCCCAAACAAAACTTTTGACATAGCCGTCATTGGCTAAAATCGGGGTGCCACGTGGCAGCCACTGATTGGGCCACGTGGCACCGAACCATTTGCTTAAACAGTGCCACGTGTCAACATCGGATTCGCCCACGTCGCTTGCCACGTCAACCTTGCCGTACGCCACGTCATCTACCACGCAAGCCTGCCATGTCAGTTGCTGACGTTACCCTGCCACATGTCACCCTTTCAATGGTGACGTGTTTCACTTCGGGATTGGTCCAACTACGCGCCGAAAATGCCAAATCAGCCTGACACGTGTCGCCTTCCGGTGCTGCCATGTGTCCTGTACGGAACCTGCCACGTGTCGTCCCTTGTCACTTCCATGTGTCCTGTATGGAAGCTGCCACGTTTCCTCTCCTGATGCTGCCACGTGTCATCCTCCAATGCTGCCACATGTCGCATCCTGGTTATGCCACGTCAGTTGTACGGACAGGTATAGTCAGCATCCCAAAATTTTCCTGTTTGGCTGGACGGATAGAATGCGATATCTTCTTCATACGGACTCCGTTTGACATAAAAATTATACCACCGGAATCAGGAAGATGAACCGGATGCAATGGTGTTGGTTTCGTCGGATTCCGAGCACTTTCATTTTTGAGCATTTTTCATGCCCTGACAGTCTTCTGAATCTGATTTCGGATCACATTTCTGGCATCGTTGTGGAGGAGCGAATTGAAAACTTTTCCCTCAGATAGAACAAAAACGATTATTGATTCTGAAGGTGCATTAGAGCTCAGTACATTGAATATTGCAACTTGTACCTGGCGACTCCACTATTTCAGTTGTGGCTTCCAGAGGCAAACACACGAGGTATACTCCACAACTGCTTCTCGCGACAACTGAAGTTGACCCAGAGAGGATCATCAAGAAAGGAAAGCTTTCTTGAGAAGGCTTTAGCTACTATCCCATATTGAAAGTCTCTCTGGGAGAATGACAATGCTCAGATATGGCCTTTGATGGTGAACAAAGACCAGACACATTCAGACTTCATATCATTCACCTGATGACTCCATGATTAAAGAATCCAATGGCAACTCCAATATTTTGAAATGGAGAGGATCTTGGCTCGAAGGTGTTCTCCTTTTAATTTCTTTGTTGTTCTTGGTTTTCCAAATGTTGTTCCTACTATCGATGAGTGGGGTGATTTTTTTCCCATATTTAGAGAACATAAAGACGACAACCCCACCAAGGATCTCTATGAGTCTCATGAACTCATGGATCAATGGCAGATACATCATGAGGATGTATTATTGAATATGTTCATGTTCTCATTATCAGGAGATGCTCGTGAGTGGTATCACTCCTTTCCCCATGCTAACATCTCCTCCTTGGAGCAGTTTCATGCAACTTTCAATAGACATTTTCAAAGGTATTATCCCTCTAAGTTAATCTATCATAGCTATTGTGAGGGATATAAATATTGTGTTCAAGATATGGATGTTTCTAATGAAGGTTGTGAGGATGAGGGAGATGCCTGGGGTGATTTGGTGAAGCTGGTAGTTGCACTCTCTGTAGAAATAGAAGGATTGGGAGCAGATCGTGTTTGTTTCTCTTATGAAGGATATGTAGAGGATGTTCTGACCTTTTAAACATATGATCTTTCCATCCTTGCTAATGATGAAGTAGTGATTTCAGGTACTGACCCAGAGAAACTAACTTTTAATGAATATCCTAACAAATATGACGATGAGAAACAATTTTCCATGGTTCCTATTTATTATAATTGTGAGTTTGATCCTTGGGAGAGCCATGAAGGAGAAAAGGAGGAGATAAATGTGTAGTTTATCTCCTGTTCAAATCCTATTAATGAGCAGATATCACCTGGTATTAGCCAACCTTCATCCTTTCTCTACCCACCTCTACACTCTCACAACATCGAACGATGGGTGAGCCACAATAAAGGACAGGAGGTAATTTCTTACCACTTGAGCTTCCTTGATTATAAATTTTGTGACCTTGTGGGGATATATATGGAGCTATGATTTCCAAAAGCATTGGAGCCTGTAGATGTATTCACCTTATCATCATTTGGGGGTATGTTCAGTGATCCAAGCCATGTTCTCGTTCTACTTTTATACTTCCCTAGTATTTTGTGGATCATTTGCAGTAAAAAGAAATATTATATTACCAAACAGTCTTGGTGGCTATGGTGGAAGTTTTCTTTCACCTAGAACTTTGTAAGAATCGGTTAGCTTACATGTTGTACATAAATAAGCTCCTTCTGGAGCGAGTGTGTTTTCTTCCAGTTTGTAAGTAAAGTAGTATAAGTTCTCATTATGATATCTCAGAGCACAACTCCATAACCCAACACTGAGGCACTGGAGCTCCAAAATGAGTTCTTAGATCCTCGTAGGGAGGCCTCTATCCCCCATGGAGTCTAATGTTAGCACATATTTTTTTATAAAAGGGTGTTTTTCCCTTAGGAAATAACCCCTTGGTGAAAAAATTCAAGAAAGGGGTGCTCGCACAACCCACTTTATTAATTTTATCCTAAGTTTGGGCATTTTGATGTTTGGGCACATAGGGATAAGGAGCACGCTAAGATCTGTGGTTGAGCAACGTGCACTCAGATCTACAATGTGCGCTCTATTGGATCATGTTGTCATTGATGCCAATGGTTTGATTGATTGATGTCATTGATTGATGTCAAGTGATTGATTGATGTCAAAGGATTGATTGATTGATGTAATATAATATGTATTGT
>JZKD02S2012260.1:246055-334183 GCA_000966675.3 Picea glauca
CGCCTTCGCTTACCACCCACGCTCTCGCCTACACCTATTCTCCACTCACATTCTCACGCACCTGTCTCTTTTCCACTGTCACATCTCCCCCTCTCACCTCCCGACATATGCTTCCACTCGCACTCCATGTCACCTCCACTTTTATTGTCGTTTCCTCCTCGACCTATCATACCCCTCTGCCTCCACATCCTCTACCCTTTCCACATCACCCTCACGCATTTACACCTTAACTCTTCACACACTGGCACTCACACATTTTTAGTTACCGCCAACCACAACCATCCACATGGCCATCATTCACTTGTTGTATCCTATAAGTTTTCGCCAAGAACCTCGCCAACTCATCATCATCAACATCCATGTCTGCGTTCCAGTATTCCCTGCAAATGTTCAACAAAGTGAGAGGTGTCGCGTTGACTCTTCCTATCCTAATATCGATAAAGAAGTTAACGAAAGTGGGGGTGGTGGTTGAAACATCATCTCACCCCATAAATGGAAAGATAGAAAAGGACCAGTCATGGAAGCAGACTGTCAACCTATAGTCCCCCTACAAGCATATTTTCCTGCCAACCTATTCTGTTCTGAGCTCGCATCTAACAGAAGACTTCATGCATAGTATGACAAAGAGCTCACCGATGAAAATCCTTGAATGCATGTCTCGATCAGTCCTTTGGTGGTTGTTGTCAATCCTGAGTATAAATATGTATTTTTAATATTTTGTTATGGTTGATGGTTGAGAAAGGCTCTCGTATTGTAAATTTTTTATGAAGCTATGGTTCTCTGGTTATGTATTTTGTTTTGAGACTTCTTGTTTGATATAATTCAACTTCTATTTCCATCTTATTATCCTCTGATATTGAAGTATCCATGTTTGACTGATTGAAGTGGATTGTTATAACTGTATTGTGATGGATGTTTGATTACAATCCTATTATAACATTCTTTGTTTTCCTGACACTCTAAATCCAAGAGGATCTTGTTTTTCTGAGTTTTTCCTCCTTAGGCTGTGTAAAGACGTGATGTCCATAGTATACCTCTACATTCTCCTCAACAATTCTTCCTCCTATTCATCTATAGTACAACTTACTGACTGAATTCGATCAATACCTCATCTGCTTGTGCATGTTGGTCCAATTTTCTGAGTTAAAACAATATTATCTTGAGTCTGCACCCATTTGTCCCCTTTAAATTCATTCATAGTGACATATAACTTGATGGGTACTGGGCTTACCTTCAATGTAATCTGAAGGTGACTTCTAGTGCTAACACTCAGGATTCCTATAATCATGGGCTCTAGTTTTCAAATTAATATATGAATTGAACATATAGAAATTCGATGTTTCAGATTTTGGCATGGGGGTACTGTTATTACTCCCATCCGTATTAGGTGTTGAGGAAGAACATTGCATTAAATGTTTTTCTTGTGAAAATATCTTAATCAAAATAATGGGTTGTTGGTGCATTAACAGAATTAGGCTTCCTTGAGTTTGGGGCATAGGTGAGTTGGGTGACCTTTTCAAATCTTGCAAGGAAACTTTATATTTCTCTCTTTGTTCTTTTTCCCTTAACATTGTTACCTAGATTTTTCTCATTTCCCCCACTACCTTTTTTCCCTTTCCCTTATTTTATCCTTTGGGTTGTTGAGGACCCTTTGGAGTCGTTGAATGAACAATGTGTACATCTAATGAATGGGTGTTGGGGGTGGTAAAAATAGGGGTATGACTATATGAAATTTGTTGAATCGACAACTATTACATCTAATTGGAAATTAGATTTATGGATTTTCTAAGAAATGAAAATTCCATCGCCATACAATCCTGAATTTGTTTTTTCCAAGTCAAGAATCGATCGTGGCGTGTATGGAATTATCTCATAGAGCATGATTGATTGATAGTAAATGATCTCTAACTATTACACTTTGAAGATCACTTGATTCTCTATGAACACTCCTGAATTCACAATATCCTTAGAAATATAAGGGAGTAATGACTTCAGGAACCATTCTAAAATAAATTTTGGGGGAATTGTTGCCTTGATCAAACTTTTTTGTCTCTTGCATTCCAAAATTTGATTGGAAATGCGAGTGGATTTGTTTTGTTCAAAATTATCCAAAATCTCTATGTCGACATCATACCAGACTAGGAGATGGAAATGATTAAGGAAGACCATGGATAGATCTCCAAAAGTTCCAAACTTCAATCCCTCTAGTTCTATATACCACTTAGCAGTGCCCCTCATGGGTGTGTGTTGGAATAACCATAATCAAATGTAGTCTTCATTCAAAAAATTAGAGGAACACCATAAATGAGTCATTGTCACATGCTCTCCAAGGTATTCACCATCATTACCTTTGAATTTTAGTATATTTGAAGGCATTTTGGTAGGAACTAGAGGCCAAGTAGGGTTATGAAGAATAAGATCATTCATTAACTTGGAAAAATATAGGAAATCAAAGGTTTCCAGAAAAGGTAGTCTAGGTTGTGACATTGAGGCAGGAAACACAATATTAACAAACCTTGAATTAGTACCCTGGAAAGATGGTCCTGGATTAAATTTGGCACCATGTTGTTGGGGATATTTCTTGGATGGGATATATATTTGGATGAAACCATGTTGGACCTGGTTAAGCAAAGGAAAACCTCCACACATCTGGTTCTCGAATCGAAAAGAAGGGTTGCCCCCTGTTGACCCTCCTTGCGAAGGAAAATATCCTAGCATGGGGGAATTCTAAACGAGAAAGGGGTTTCCCCCTTGAGACATCCCTTGCAAGGAAAACGAGCATTAAATGGGATTCCATTGACCATGTAATGGGTTTCCCTTTAGTTGCACCATATATAAATTGAAAGGATTACTTTTGAACCCACTGTGTAGCATGAACAGAGTCGAAGTAGATGGCATGCTATCATATTAAAATCCACTACCCATAGAACCATGCAATCTTGTGAAAGGGTTAGGTCCAGAAGTAGAAAAGGACCCACTCCTGGTAGAGGGAAATGATGGATAAATATGACCTCTACCCCAAGGAATAAATTGGTAGGGAATAGACGAACTCCCCACACCAACATTGGAAGATTGGTTCATTGACTAGGAACCAGTCAAAGTTCTTTGCATGATCATGTATGGCATACCAAATGAAAAAGAGTTGGTTGTAAAAGATAACGAAATGGTTTCAATTAAAGAGTGAGTGGACCCAATGATTAGCGGAGTTGAGATGCTTATTGAGGCAATTATGGTGGATTTCACCACACTTGTCATTTGGTTGGAGACACCAAGAGGAAAGATTCCTCCCATGAAAATTGCTAACGTGAGAGTTGTCAAGAATCCTGACACATACACTTATGAAGTGCCTTCCATTATGGCCTACCGAAGAGGGATAATGTTAGTTAAGTCCAACCCAGGAGACGAAATATGAACAAAACTTGGAGCATGAGGTCCAATTAACGGAGGGTTGAAAGGTTGAGTGAAATCTTCAGCTCCAAGATCTAAAACTCGAAACACCTCTGGAGAAGAAATATTAGTTTCTGCAGGTTCCATATTTACAATATTGACCAGACCAGTCGGTACGAATGTGGTAGATTGGTGAATTATACACCTAAGAGGAGGAGGTAGAGGATTAACCTCCACTTCTTCTTTAGGTTGAAGTCCTTGAAGTATCCTCAACTCACGAGGTAGTTGGTCAGCCACTTTGATTTTCTAGATCTAGGTAACTACCCACACCTTCCTAGTCAATATACGATCACAAAACACACCACTAAAAAATATTCTAAGAGCAACAACAATCACACAAAACTTTTCCAACATCCTGAATCAAGTGGATTAGGTCTTGAGATCACAATAGTAAAAAAGTAAGGAATAAAAGACCTTTCCAATGAAGGCACGGGTTGATTATGTCTCGTGGACCAATGAACAAAGGAGTGAGAAGTAGTTACCTTGACCTATACTAACCATCCTTATCTAGCGAAAGTACCCATGCTTCACAAAGCACCCTCTAGCAATCCTGAGAAGTGTGATATGAAGTATTCCTCGGGTACCATGAGAAACCCATGCCAATCACCTATGAGATTCCTAGGAAAAGAAACTAAGGTCACCAACTCCCAGTCAATGTCCAAGGGAACAGTCAAACGTATGGGTAGGGTAACAAAGCTCAAATCCTCAAAAGCACCGCCTCTCAAGGAGGTATGGGTATTAATGAAACCCACAAAATCCAACCTTTATACAAAACTTGGTCAAGATTTGGAGGGGTTATCTCCTTGGCTCTTCCTCATGTGACCTTGTGTTTGGTTCCTATGTGATAGGACTTTCCCATCCACACTTATACAATAATTGATTTTTTTCATTCCCTGGATTATACTCCTAAGTTTATTTTTTTCCTTAGATAAGTTAACTCTCCAACCTAAACCAAGGCCCTAGCCAAAACTTGTCTGTTTACCCTAATAAAATGAAAATGTCTTATTGATTTTAGGTAGAGTTCATTTTATAGGTTTTTATTTACTCAAAAATGGTGTGGAGTGAAACCAAATGATGTTTTTGACGAATTCGATAAAAAAAAACTTAATAACACAAATGAAACAATGCAGTTCTTCATTGAAAATGAGAGTGTAAATAATGCTTTAAAATTTAACAAAAATGAACTATTTCCTTCGTGTATGAAAATAATGCATTTTTTCTTTCATATGCAATAAATTTCCAAATGTAAGTTTCATATGCAAGACAACTAACAAGATTGGAATTCTTTTCATCCAAGCTCTAGAAGAAATTTTTTTTTTTTTTTTAGTACAAAAGTGAAATAAGAGAAAAATTGTGTGTATGATGAACTTTTCCTTTTTGGATGCAAATGTAAAAGGGAAAGGAGTAAAATCCACAAGAAGACACTCTTACACTTTTAATTTATACAAATCAAGAAAATAAGAAATCCAAGGGAAATAAATATTTCAAATAGATGACTAGACACCCTAAGATCATTGTAGGAACAAGAAATAGAGTGTAACAAACACCCAACAAATCTCTCTAAAACCCTAAACCATAAAAGTCAAAAAACAACCTTGATTAAACAAGAAATCTGTAATACACCTTTTGTATATTAAAGTAATAATTATTGATTTTAATGTAATAATTATTGATTTTAATGTAAATTTGTGTATTTTTAGACGTGATCTACTCCTGTACGTGTATTTATACACGTTTTACATTTGAATAAACAACGAATAATAAATTTATAAAATATAAAATATATATTTTTATATATATCTGGTTTCGAGCTTACAATTGGTATCCGGTTTGAGGATGGGGATGAAGGTGATTTTTTGATAGAGTTTAGTGATGGGGATAGTGTTGGATGTGTAGAGATTTAAGTCCCAGTTTTTGAACTTATGGACAAGACAATTGCTTTGTTTTTATTTATCAATCAATACTACAGTTCTTACTTTCAGTTTACTCTGAATATTATTCGAGTATATAAGGAGATGAAGGAAAGAGGATAAGCATTTGAGGTTGTTTTAATTGATAATAAAGGGGAAACAAAAACTTTTAAATCTTTTAAATTTGATAGTATATTTCCCTTTTATGGTTGGGTTTCCCTTTGGAAAGTTAAAATAAGGATCTCTTTCATATTTTCCATGTTAAACACATCCCAAAATTGATTTTTTTGGTCTAGATGGAAATTTTAGTACATATGATGATGGGAGACTCCAATTTCAGGATTAGGATTTCATTATTTTCTCTGAAGTTGAAGGTATGAGTGAGCTCAATGATGGAAAGACAAGAAAATTAATGAATGTTATAACATACTCTTTCCACCTACAGGAAGACACCACTAGTTTTGGATGCTATGAGATGGGTGGCATAGTCATTCAGGTTAAGAAACCTAAGATCTTAAATTTGAAGCCACTGAAGGAAGAACTTGAAAATCCTGATGAGTTTCTTCTCAACGATTTATCCAAGTTTGATATCCCTACAATTATACACTTGCATTTATGAGCACTAGATAAAAAAATTCATCAATTTGGGTGTTTCCCTCGTGCTTCTTCGGAAGAAGATGTCAGTAGATTTATTGATATGGAAAATGATTTAAATGAAAATGACAACTTCCTGATTAGGTTGGATGTCAATTCCCCTGATGAAAATGTAAATGTGTTCAAGTATTTTTCAAGTGGTTCCTGTGCAATGTTGAATCCCATGGAAACTATCTTTTGTGGAATCGTTGGGTAGGTAATAGTGAAATCCTATTCTGGAAAGTTTCATCCACTTTTCCAGTTCTTCTATTTTGATTCATTGGTGTTGGTTGTGGAGCCTGATTACCTTCTTGATTCAGAGGTTTGTTTTAGTTGTGCTTGGACCCCATTCCCTAATGGGGGTGTGTGTGGGGACTTCCCCCCCCCCCACAATTGTCACTAGAGGGGTCTAGGGGGTGCAAAAACAAATTTTGTATTCCCCTTTGGCGAGGGATTCGGGGGTAGTGCCCCCAAAGTGAAACATTGGGAAAAACTTCCTTGTAAAATATTTTAATTTTGTATTCAATATGGACTATTCATTATAAGGTCACATATCTGACAATAAAAGTTATTTTTAGGGTTTGTTTCCCTCGAAGGAAACCCTCTTTTATGAGGGAATTGTATTGCAGTTGTGTATTATCGCACATATTGTATTCTAAGAGAGGATGTTGTGAGAGAAAGAAGAGGAAGTTACAATGGGTGTGTTGTATGTTGTATCCCTTCATTTTGTTGGATAATAATAAGGAAGGACTTGGAAATTTCTCTAGTGGACGTAGCCCACACTGGGCGAACCACGTATATTTGTGTCTCTATTGTATCGTATATCTTTTGTGTTTTATTTATGCACGTGTTTTATGTTATTTCTACATGATCATGTTTTTATAACAATTTGTATCAGAGAGAAAGGTAACTTGCAGGAAAAGAGGGTTCCTGGTTCGAGTGGGAGAAATAGAGGAAGAAGGAAAGTTTAGGGTCGAGAAATTTAAAGACCAAAACTACTAGTTATGGAAGATGCCGATGGAAGATTATGTATATCAGAAGGATCTATTCCTACCATTGGGTCAAATAGAAAATAATTTGATGGCCATGAAGGATGAAGAATGGAAGGTTCTTGACCAAAAGGAACTAGGAACGACAAGACTGAGCCTAGCACCATCAATGGTTTCAATATTTTGAAATAAAAGACAATGAAGGATATGATGGATGCATTGGCTAAACTATATGAAAAACCCTCGACATCCAATAAGGTATTTCTAATGAAGATATTATTTAATATGAATATGTTAGAAGGTGGGTCTATTGCAGATCATTTAAATGGATTTAATATGGTTACTAATTAGCTAAGTTCTGGAAAAGTGGACTTTGATGATGAGGTGAGGGATCTTATAATCTTGTGCTCATTCCCAGAAAGTTGGAACAACTTGGTAATGGTTGTAAGTAACTTTGTCTCTGGTTCAAACACTCTAAAATTTGATGATGTAGTTGGTGTTATCCTTAGCAAGGAAATGCGATGGAAAATCATAGGTGAGACATCAAGTAATGTGTTAAACATGGAGAATAGAGGAAGATAAAAGGATTGAGGAAAGGGCTCAGGGAACTATGGGAATTATAGAAAGGGAAGATCCAAATACAAAATGGGAAATATAGAGTGTTGGAATTATAGGAAGAAAGGACATCTAAAGAAACACCACAAAGCTCCAAAGAAACAAATAGATGGACAACAAGAGAAAAATAAAGAAGCAAATGTAATAGGTGTTGTGCTACAAGATGGTTTGATTCTTTCTGTAGATAATATTTACGAGCCTTGGGTATTAGATTCAAGGGATTCATTTCATGCCACGCCCCATAGGAAACATTTCATAGATTATGTTCAAGGTTATTTTGGATAGGTTCATTTGGGTGATGATGCACCATGAAAAATTGTTGGAATGGGGAAGGTACAAATAAAACAAAAGAATGGAAACAAATGGTTGTTGAAAGAGGTAAGACATGTTCCAGATCTAAGGAAAAATATGATTTCAGCAGGGTAGTTGGAAAGTAAAGTTTGTTTATCCATATTTACATATAGGGCATGGAAGGTCACCAAAGGATCATTGGTGATAGAGAAATGAAATAAGGTATGTACATTGTATTTAGGTACCGATGATACTGACTCTTCTGTATATTTATCTTCTACATGAGTGGATACAACACTGTGGCATCTTAGGCTTGGAAACATGAGTGAGAAGGGGATGCATATACTTCACAAAATAAATTTGTTTCCAGATCTTAAACAAATTGATTTGGCTTTCTGTGAGCATTGTGTTTATGGAAAATAGAAGAGAGTGGATTTCTCAGAGTCAGAAAAGAAAAGAATAGTGAAATGTTAGAGCTTGTGCATACATATGTATGGGGACCAACTCATGTATAATGTTTGGTGGCTCTCATTATTATGTTACTTTTATTGATGATGCAACTAGAAAAACTTGGGTTTATTGCATTCGACAAAAAACTGATGTTTTTTATACTTTTAAGAAATGGAAAGATTTGTTTGAGAATGAGAGAAGAAACAGGTTGAAGTGTCTTAGATCAGACAATGGAGGTGAATATTGCAGCAAGGAGTTTGATTATTACTATTCATACCATGGGATTCGTAGAGAGAAAATAGTTCCAGGAACAACATAAGAAAATGGTGTGCCATAAAAGATGAACATGACAATCATGTAGCGTGCAAGGAGTATGAGATTTCATGTTGGTTTTCCCTTACAGTTCTAGGCAAATGTTGTAGATATTTTTGTTTACTTAATAAACAAAGGACCTTCAAGGTCTTTGGATGGTGGAATTCTTGAGGAGGAATAAATAGGTAAAAAGGTAAAGTATTCTTTTTTAAAGACATTTGGTTGTGAAGAATTTTTCCATATTGATAAAGAAAATAGAACAAAGCTTGAGGAAAAATCCAAGAAGTGTATACTTATTGGATACAATTTTAATGATTTTGGTTATCACTTATGGTATTCTAAAAATCACAAAATCATTAGGAGTAGAGATGTCATATTCAATGAGAATTTCATGTACAAAGATCATTTGTAGGGAAAGAAACAAGAAAAAGAAAAACCATAATACATAGTGCTTGATGAGATCACTGAAAAAGAAATTCCAAAGCTACTAGAAAATCAAAATGTACAACAACCAGAGTAGAAGGTATCTCAAACTCCTACAATTTTTGTTAGAATAAATATCAGGTTAAGTAGATACCTTGAACAATACTCTCCTTCATTGTATTATTTATTGTTGACAGATTCTGGAGAACCAGAATGTTATGAAGAGGAAATATAGGTAGACAGTAAAGAGAAGTGGGAACAATGCATGAAAGAGGAAATGGATTCCTTGGTAAATGAACAGACTTGGGACTCGGTTAAGTTTCCTGCAGGAAAAAGAGCCTTGCAGAATAAATGGGTTTAAAAGTTGAAGGAAGAAGATGGAGGAAATAAACAACAAAAGGCTAGATTTGTTGTAAATGGGTTTGCACAAAACAAAGGTATAGATTTTGATGAAATATTTTCTCATGTTGTTAAGATGAATTCAATTAGGACTATTTTAAGTCTTGTGGAAATAGAAGATTTACATCTTGAATAGTTATATGTAAAAACAACTTTTCTCCATGGGGATTTTGAGGAAGATATTTATATGCAGCAGCCACAGGGGTATGAGGTCAAAGGGAAAAAAAATTTGGTATGCAGGTTGAAGAAGAGAAAATGTGGCCTAAAGAAAGCTCCAAGGCAATGGTATTTGAAGTTTAACATGTTTATGACAGAACAAGGTTATAGTAGATGTCAGTCTGATCATTGTGTTTATTTTAAAAGGATAAAAAATGGAAACTATATTATCTTACTATTGTATGTAGATGACATTCTTGTTGCAGGGTCTAATATGCATGATATAAATGTGCTAAAGAATAAATTATCTAATTTATTTACAATGAAGGATTTGGGTGTTGCAAAGAATAACATTGGTATGAGAATAACAAGAGACAGGAAAAATCACAAATTGACATTGTCTTAGGGTGAGTACATAGAGAAGGTGTTGGAGAGGTTTACAATGTAGAATGCAAAACCAGTTAGTACACCTTTTGCAAGACATTTAAAATTAACTAAGGAAATGTGTCCCAAGACACATGAGGAGATGGAATACATGTCCGAGGTCCCTTATTCATCAAAAGTTGACAGCTTGATGTATGTGATGGTTTTCACAAGACCAGATATTTCACATGCAGTGGGAGTTGTGAGAAGTTATATAAACAATCCAGGTAAAGAACACTGGGAAGTAGTAAAGTGGATTCTCGGGTATTTGAAAGGTACTTCTACTCATCCATTATGTTTTGGTGGTTTAGACACTGTTCTACAGGGATATGTTGATTCATATATGGTAGCTAATAAAGATATGAGGAAGAGCACAATAGGGTAAGTTTTTATTGTAGGTGGAACAACAGTAAGTTGGATTTCAAAACTACAAAAGGTTGTTGCACTTTCAACAACAAAAGAAGAGTATGTTCTTACTACAAAAGATAGTAAAGAAATGATTTGGTTGTAGAGGTTTATGGAGGAATTAGGAAAGAAGTAGGAGAATAGAAGGTTCTATTATGACAGTAAGAGTTCCATTCATATTGCAAAGAACGCATTCTTCCATTCAAAGAATAAGAATATATAGCTCAGGTACCATTTCATATGATATGTCTTGGAAGATGGATATTTGAAGTTGGAAAAGATACATACTAGCCAGAATCCTGTAAACATGTTAGCAAAGGGAGTAACTAGGGAGAAACTGAGTTTCTGCTCAGTTTCATTTGGTATTTAAGCATGAAGGTGAAGATGAAATTTTTTCCATGTCCAAGGTGTAGTATAGTCCAATAGGTATAGTAGTAGTGGATTTGTTGTGATCAGTCTCCAATTGAAAGGTTGTTGGTTGTGGAGCCTGATTATCTTCTTGATTCAGAGGTTTGTTTCAATAGTGTTTGGACCCAATTCCCTAATGGGGGGTGTGGGGGGAATTTCCCCCCCACAACTGTCTCCAGGGGGGTTCAGGGGGGTTGGAGACAATTTGTGTATCCCTCCCATAGAAGGAGACTCGAGGGCAGCATCCCCGAAGCGAAATATTAGGAACACTTTCCTTGTAAAATGTTGTAATTTCGAAGTTAATCTTGATTTTTCATTATAAGGTCACATATCTGACGATAGAAGTTATTTTTAGGGTTTTTTTTCCCTAGAAGGAAACCCTCTTTTATGAGGGAATTGTATTGCGACTGTGTATTATCGTGAATATTGTATTATGAGAGAGGAGACTATGAGAGAAAGAAGAGGAACTTACAGTGGGTGTGTTATAGGTTGTATACATTCATTTTGTTGGATAATAATAAAGAAGGACCTGGAAATTTCTTTGGTGGGCGTAGCCCACACTAGGTGAACCATGTATATCTATGTCTTTATTGTATTGTGTATCTTCTATGTTTTATTTCCTCATTTGTTTTATTTTATTTCTTCGTGATCCTGTTTTTCTAACAATTGGAATCTTTTCCTGTAGAACCCCTTGGGCCGGAGTATTTGAGGCGTCTGAATTTTAATTATGATGCCCAAATTTTTGTCTTTCGAAAAGAGACACATAAAAAGTTGGAAGATGCAAAATTATTTCTTGTGGGGGTTGATGCTTTGAGATGTGAGATTCTAAAGAAATTAATTGTCATGGGAGATTTTTGTGGGAGCCAGGGAAATCTAACTACAATGGATGATGACTTTATTGATAAGAGTAAACTTGGAAGACAATTCCTCTCTCTAGATTAGAATATTTGGCAGGAAAAGTAAAAAATGGCAGCATCGACAACCAATGCAATCAACCCATGTTTACAGGTTGAAGCAATGCAAGATCATGTGAGCCCAGATACCCAACACATATTTGGAGAATCCTTATGGAAAAATGAGGTTGATGTTGTTTTAAATGCTATGGACAATGCCAATTACAGGATGTATATAGATTAAGGTGTTTTTACTTCCAGAATCCATTGTTAGAATCTACAATTATGGGAACCAAATATAAATCCAAAATGGTTATCCTTCACCTGACTAAGAACTATGGAGAATCACAAGATCCCCCTAAAAATATGTCACCCATGTGTATGATTCATTCATTTCCACATAATTTTCACCACTGTCTCACATGGGAAGGTATGAATTTGAAGGTCTCTTAGACAAGAGTCTAGCTGAAGAAAATAATTTTCTTTACAAATCAAAAGAATGCATTGCAAATATCAAGTCTGCAGGGGATGCTAAGGCCCGATAACTTCTGAATTTTGTTGTTGATTGTTTGGTTTCACAAACATTTTTAACATTTCAAGATTGCCTCTCTTGGGATAAAATAAAGTTTGAGGATAATGATTATTTGTTGAAGGTTGAAGAAATTTTGAAACATGAGGACATAAGTGCCCATTATTTACACTCAATCAACTAGCAAAAGATATTGGATATTTTTCAAAATGAGCTACCTTCTCGTGTCCAGACTCGATTTATTGAAAATGAGAATTCATGTTGCCTTGCATTGATCAAGGAACATAGGAAAGACAACCTTTCAAGGATGTGAAAGTTATTTTGTAGAGTACCTAATGACTTGGAAACAAGATTTTTCTTTACTTATGCTTCAAGGACAACATTTATTTTTAGGAGACATGACTTGTAATATACCTTGTGTATATTACAATCACATTAATTATTAATTAAATCATTCATGTAATAATTATTGATTTTAACACAAATTCATGTATTTTTAGACGTGACTCTACTCATGTATGTGTATTTATACATGTTGTTGTACATTTGAATAAGTAGGGAATAATAAATTTATAAAATATAAAATATATATTGTTGTTTTTAAGTTTCTGTGGTGAGGAGTTTCGCATGTGTTGTTCGGATAATCCATAGTTGGTGTCATTTCATCATTGACGTTTTGAATCCGAATCGGGATTCATCATCAGGACTAATCGTCGAATGAGAGCTAGTTGATCATCGCCAATTAATACTTTAAATGCAAGACAATTTTTAATTTAAAAGTTATTAACTAACTCAGCTATCGTAATTTCAGAATTTAATTTAATTAATGAGACTTAAATTTAATTAATGAGACTTAAATCTAGGGTTTTGAGAGTGATTAGGAGGTTATTTATTAATTATTTTTAGGGTTTAGTCATGACAATTTACTAGATTGAATAAATATGAGTATTACTTGTTTATGATTAGGATAATAATTAGTAAGTATAATTATATAAAAATATAGGTTATAGAAGGCTTTTAATTATTTGTTTAGGGTTTTAGGTAATTAGGTTATTAGGTTTTACTCCTAATTAATTATTTAATAGTGTTATTATATAAGTAGTGGGGTTTATTTGTGATTATTTTTAAGGTGATTAGGATATTAATATCATATGATTATAGTCAATGATTAATGATTATTACATAAGGGTGGATATTATAGTTAGGTTTTAATATTGATGATAGTGTGAAATCTAGGTTTCTTTAATCATTCAGGGTTGGTTTCTTTAATCATTTAGGTCTTTTTTAAGGTTTTTTAAGAACTTAGGTAATAAACAAACTAAGTTCTTTAGGGTTTCTTTAATCTAATAAATCTAGAGTTTTTAGAGTGATTAGGAGGTTATTTATTAATTATTTTTAATTATTTTTAGGGTTTAGTCATGACAATTTATTAGATTGATTAAATATGAGTATTACTTGTTTATGATTAGGATAATAATTAGTGTGTATAAGTATATAAAAATCTAGGTTATAGGAGGATTTAATTATTTATTTGTTTAGGGTTTTAGGTAATTGGGTTTTACTCCTAATTAATTATTTAATAGTGTTAGTATATATGTAGTGGGGCTATTTGTGATTATTTTTAAAGTGATTAGGATATTAATATCATATGATTACATATGTGTATTAATATTGAGAACCAAAGTCAATGATTAATGATTATTAACTAAGTGTGGATATTATAATTAGGTGTTAATATAGAAAATAGTGTGAAATTTAGGTTTCTTTAATCATTTAGGTTTTTTTAAGAACTTAGGTTTTAATCATATCTAGTTATTTGAATTGATAATGTTTTAATATAAGTTTGTAGGGTAATAATATATAATGAGGGTCTTAGGGTTTGCAAAAGGATTAGGGTATATAGGGTTTAATTAATAAAGTATATAGTGACAAGTTTTAAATTAGAATTTGTATAGTAGTAGTAAGACTAGATAGACCCCTAATCCTAAGAACCTATTCAAATTAAACCGAAACAAGCAGGGAAATGAAAGGAAAAGCTCGGTGTCATACTTGATTTGGTCAATGATGGTCCCTTATTTGGTTGATTAATGGGTGCCAAAAGTTACTTACCTTCGGGCCACCATCTATGTTCATGTTGTTGGGGTGCTTGATTATTTTCAGAGCTTCTCTTAAGTGTCCTTTGTAGTAGTGACCCTCTTTTTCTAGTATCTTGGTATCCTCAAGAAAAACATGATGTTTGGTTTTGAGGGAGTGTTCTGCTAAGGTGGAAGTGCAGGTACGCTCATTTCTAATGTTTTCTTTGTGTTCCTTAATCCTTACCTAGAATGATCGTCTAGTTTCACCTATGTAACATTTCCCACATGAACAGGACACTTTGTAGATGCCTTTCTCTTGTCGTTTGTCTATAGGGTCCTCTACAGACTTCATTCTTTGTCTGATAGTAATTAGGGGTTTGAAGGAGGTCATAATTTCTTTTCTTTTTAAAAACATGGAAATCTTGTCTATGACACCTCGAATGTAGGGAATAAAGGCTTTAATGTTGGAGGTTTGATCATTATGTGTACAAGTCCTTCTTTCCTTCTTATCTATTGCATTTTTTATGTCTCTATCTCTATATCCAATGTTCATGAAGACCTTAGTTAAGTGGTTTATTTCTTCTTTAAGATGTTCCTTGTCAAAAATTCTTGCTTCCCTTATGGCCATAGTGTTGAGAACCCCCATCTCGTAAGAGGGGTGGTGGTGGGATTTGGCATGAAGGTAGTTGTATGTGTGAGTTTTCTTTCTGAAAACCTTGTGCCCAAGTGTCCCATCCTGTTTCCTAGTTATAAGCACGTCTAGGAAGGGTATGCTATTGTTATCTTCTAGTTCCATGCTGAATTTGATGTTCTCAAAAATTCCATTTAGGTGCTCAAAGAATCTGTCTAGTTCTTCTTTGCCATGAGGCCACTGGACGTTGGTATCATCCACATACCTTTTCCATCTAGATGGTTTCAGGGGGTATGTTTGAAGGTCATTTTTCTCAAACTTCTCCATGTAGAGGTTGGCTACAATTGGGGATAAAGGGGATCCCATGGCTGCTCCACTTGTTTGTTCAAAAAAATCTCCTTGGAAGATGAAGAAAGTTGATTTTAGACATACTTCTTCTAGTCTAGCTGTTTGAGGGCTTGCCACCTCCGTTATGACTTGAATAGCCTCATTTAGCAGGATCTTTGTAAAAAGTGAAGCTGCATCAAAGCTGATGAGCATATCCTTTGAATCAATTTTCTCCTCTTTTATGAGTTCCACGAAGTCTCTTGAATCCTTGATGTATGAGTGTATTTTGCCAACTAATGGTCCTAGGATTCTTGCCACGTATTTGGCTAGTTCATAGGTTGGGGAACCGATTGTGTTGATGATTTGTCTTAGAGGGGATCCTTTCTTGTGGATCTTAGGGAGTCCATAAATTCTATGGGTGATTAGGCAGCTTGGGGTTAATCATTTTTTCATCCATTCATCGAGGTTGGAGACTATAATGGTCGTCTTGACTTCTTTGATGACCTTGGATATTGGGTTGTTCTCTAGCTTCTTGTAACTGTCAGTTGTGGTGAGATTCTCCATCATTTTGGTGTTGTAGTCTATTTTGTTCATGACTACTGTAGCCCCTCCTTTATCAGCTCTTAGAATTACAATGTTTTCATTGTTTCTCAGGTTCTTAATGGATTCTTTCTCCTTTTTGTTGATGTTGTCTTTAGGTGGCTTTGAATTCCTAAGGACCATGGCACAGTCTTGCCTAATGGAATCCTTATCTTCTTCATTAATATTTTTTATGTTGTCTTCTATGTTGCAGACTATGTTTTCGACCGAGGGGGTTTTTGAAGCAATGGCAAACCCTAATCCTTTCTTTAGGATATCTATTTCTTCCTTGTTAAGATCAAGGTTGGACAGGTTTACCACTTTCCTATCATTGTTTGTTGTATCTTTATCCCTGTTATCTGTGGCATTATTTATGTTGCCTATGGTGTCCCTTTTTGCTGTGAGATTTCATAATTTTCATGCGTGGCGTTCAATAGCTTTATGTCTCTTTCCATCTTCCTTCAACGTGGCAGTGTCATCCATCACTATCTAGAGGTCCATATGAATCTTATGCATGAGCTGTAAGTGAAGTTTCAATGCATTTCTTGACAGAGCGTCCATTGTTGCACATGTTTTTCTTAATTTTCCCTGGACTAGGGCACGACTGAGTCGTTCAAAGGATTTGTAGTTCCATCTCCTACGAATTTGGTGATTAATGAGGGAGAAAATCAGGGTTAGGTTATTGTCTCTGCATTTTTTAAGAAAATCGATATCAACAGCTCGTCTAACAATTTTAATCTGTAGGTTTTCCAGTAAACGAAAATTATTCCAAGTTTCCCTTCCGTACAGGGAATATATTGTTGTTTTTAAGTTTATGTGGTCAGGAGTTTCGCATGTGTTGTTCGGATAATCCTGATTATTTCTAGAGCTTCTGAGGTTATTGTCTCTGCATTTTTTAAGAAAATCGAGATCAATATCTCGTCTAACATTTTTAATCTATAGGTTTTCCAGTAAACGGAAATTGTTCCAGGTTTCCCTTCTATATAGGGAAGATATTGTTGTTTTTAAGTTTCTGTGGTGAGAAGTTTCGCATGTGTTGTTCGGATAATCCTGATTATTTCCTTTTTGTTGATGTTATTTTTAGGTGGTTTTTCATTCCTAAGGACCATGGCGGAGTCTTTCCTAATGGCATCATTATCTTCTTCGTTGAGGTTTTTTATGTTGTCTTCTATGCTACAAACTTGTTTTCGATCGAGACGGTTTTCGGAGCAATGGCGAACACTAATCCTTTCTTTAGGATATCTATTTCTTCCTTGTTAAGATCAAGGTTGGACAGGTTTACCACTTTCCTATAGCTTTATCCCTGTTATCTGTGGTGTTATTTCTGTTGACTGCCACGTCCCTTTTTGCTGTGAGATTTCGTAATTTTTGTGTGTGGTGTTCAATAGCTTTACGTATCTCTCCATCTGCCTTCAACACGATGATGGCATCCATCACTGAACAAAGGTCCATATGAATATTATGCGTGAGTTGTAAGTGAAGTTTCAGTTTGTTTCTTAAGAGAGCGTCCAATGCTACACGCGTTTTTCTTAATTCTCCCCGGACTAGGGCATGACTGAGCCATTCAAAGGCTTTGTGGTTCCATATGCTAGAAATTTGGTGATTAATGAGGGAGAAAATCGGGGTTAGGTTATTGTCTCTGCATTTTTTAGGAAAATCGAGATCAGTAGCTCGTCTAACAATTTTAATCCGTAGGTTTTCCAGTAAATGAAAATTGCTCCAGATTTCCCTTACGAATTCCAATACCACAACATTTTCATGTTGCCTCCACACTTCACAATGTACATGAATGGCAATTTTGGAAGAACGCAATAAAATAAGGATATACTAAATTATGAAAATGAGTGAACAACAATTTCAAGTCATGCTACATGCTTCAAATTACTAAGTGATACAAGGAGTTTAGTTGCTTCCTAGATAATAACAAGAAACATTTTCTTATTATTTTCATTTGACATTTTATGGTCAGTAGTTGTCCTTGGATTGCCTAGAAGTTTGGATTTTTTCAAAATTAAATAAATTACTCTTTCCACTGTTTTTTTATACACTATTTCACAACATCCCTAAGATTAAAAATTCACATGGTTAAGATCCAGGAAACCTCTAAGGCTAGAGGTGAAATTTTTGTTTCGCACTAAAAGTAGAAGACCTTTACTATCACCAAGAAAATTTACATGTTATTAATGCTTGTTTTTTCTTTGAAATCCTTAAGAAATAATTCATTTAGTGGAAGAAAATAAAATAACCATCTAGAAGTCCACTGGACCTCAAAGATTGCACATTTGGGTGAAATTTTAGATTAGTGAAATATATGATGTTATAGTGTTGGGGCATGAATTTTGGGGAGTAGGTGCAACAAGCGAGGAAGAGTGGACCAAATAGAACAACATTCGCTGGAAAAGAAGGAAGACTAGCACGACCAAGGGAAAAAGAAGCAACGCACGACAGGATTTGTGAAAATCTGACGCATATGTGTACAAACCTAGCCACCCTTTGGTTAGGGTTTTGGAGTCATATTGTAAGGGTTTTAACCCATTTTTTTAGTATAAATAAGATGTATGAGGTAGATCAAATGATAATCTAGATCTAAATATGGAGTCAAAATATTATCCTATCTTGAGTATCTTTTGGAGTCTATTTTGAGTTTTGAGTTTGTATTTTCATAAGATATGTGGAGCTCAAATGGAGTTTATGTAACCATTTTGATGAAGAAGAATAAATAAAAAGAAGACCTTTGTGGATGTATCCCTAGGGGGAGTGAACCACGGTAAAAACCATGTGTTGCAAATGTGTCTTAATTTTTTGTTATTTTTGAAATTATGGTTAAATGTTTAGATGAATGAATGGTTTAAATTACAATGTGCACTAGAAATATGTAGGAAGAATGAATATTATGAATAAATGAATTACTATATTTGATGAATGGTATGATATAATGTGTGGTTAAGTAGAAATATAAGTAAGAAGAACAATCCCAATCCCTTCCATGACTGTAGACACATGCATCCTACAGTCACCCATAAACGATATCAGGTGAGACTACATTGTGCATTTTGTGCGTGATGTAGCCTTCTGGTTTACCAGAAGGGTCGATGGTGAAAATTGTTTTTTTGGATGACTAAGGTAGAACTTGGGTTAGCCCATACATCCAACAAAAGGTTTTGTAGCTAGCTAGAACTCAAAAGGAGATTCGGGAAGGGTTTTGGTGAAGAAGATGCAGTGGTAGAAAGGGATGTTTAGGCTATGGAATACTATGAAAAAAGAGACTGGAATATGTTTGGAGACAAAGAACTTGGATTTCATGTAGAAATATAATAAGGGTTCCAGGTATACACTGCACCAGTACTTGCAAACATATGTGTTTATTGATTTACATGAAGTATGTTTCTGGTATTTTCCAGAGTTATTACAGAAGTGGATATTAAGGTTGAAATACACCCATCTGTCTAATCGGATTAGGCCAGTAGAGTGGAACGTTGAAAATATTGCGCAATTAGAAATGGTTAATAATAAATTCACACAGGCAGTAGATGTTTTGTTAGATAGTATTACTACAGGGTTTATCATTGAGTTGCAGTAGATACATCCAAGTAATATATTGTTGCAAAGAAGGATTTCTTGAAGGGACCCAGAGGGAGGTACATTTGGTATCTTTACACATCGATCAATATCTTATTACATGATAAAGGCATGATGACCATGGAATCAAACAACTAGATCACTCTACGTGCATGGGGGAGTTGGGGGAATCACTAAGGAAGATCTGAGAAATGGAGAAGGCTCTGGAGAGTAGCTAGAAGAAGGAAGCAATGAACCCCATCATGATGGATGATGAACATACTAGAAAAACCATAAGGAGTGCAGGTGTGAAATGCAGTGGATGAACCTACCAGTGTAGGATGAATAACAAGAAGAGGGAAGTATCTGAGCAAGAGGGATTGGAAAATGATGAGGAAGATGTAGAGGATCTTTGTGCCATGGGGCATATTAAGGATATCTTGCATGCCACAGATGAGAGGAAAAACAAAGGTCATGGGTTCAGTGTAGAAGAAGGCTCTCCATTCTAGATTTGAATTAGTGTGGAACCCACAACCCCATGTGCGACTATGACAACTGAAGAAGAAAAACAAGTTAACCAACAAGTGATTAGTGGTAGAAGAATTTTTCAGGATGTGGGTCTAGTAGCAGAAGTGAAAGTTCATCAAGTAGAAATCAAGTATCTACTATAGATTTTAACCTTGTACAATATTTACTGCAAATAGATTTTTAGTAAAAGAACAAAAAATATACAATGGAAAATACAAACATTACACAAAGAGTTTTCCCCTGGAAACCCAAACCGGGAAAACCAGCATATTTTATATCCATTCATAGTGATACATTGTTTACAATACAATATACATATACGAGCCAACGACATCTAAAATCCTAACCCAATGACCTGGATTAGTCAACAACCCTAATTCCTTAACTGGAAATAGAAAACCATCAGAAAAAACTATCTGCCAAAAAAAAACCACCAAACAATGGACAAAAAAATCAAGAAAACATGAAAAACGAGGGGAAAATGTGACATGTTTCCCAAGGGAAAATAAATTCTCGGGGGTGCTACCCCTGAACCCCTATGCGGGGGTATTTCTCCCCTCAATCCCCCTACATGCCTGGTGCAATGCAAAGAATACTACTCATGAAAATAATATAACACATACCCAACATTCACCCACTTTTTGTTTTCTTTGCATATAGGGGGTTACAAGGTTACATAGTCAACAATCCAGGGCAACAATGCCCATGGATCCTCTACACCAAGAGAACTTCTCAATGCTCAGATATGTTTTTAATGAATCTGCAACATTCTTCAAAGAGTCCACCTTCATCAAGAATACTTTATTTTCTTCAACCATGTTACTCACAAAGTGATATTGAATATCAATATGCTTTTCTTTGAATGATAAGTCGGGTTCTTCGCCAAAAAAATTGCACTCTGAAGGTCACAATCTATCCTTATAGCTTGTTGTACCAACCCAATACTTGAACACAATATTTGTAACCATATTGCTTCCTTAATTGCATGAGTGGTTGAGTGGTTGCCATGTATTCAATTTTTGTAGTTGAAAGTGCCACTACAACTTGTTTTTTTCTCATCCAACTTATTACTCCTCCAAACAAACTAAACACATACCCACTTGTAGATCTTCTATGATCCAGATCTCCAACCTAGTCTGCATCTACAAAGCCATGTATATCCAACACTCTGTCCAATCCTGGTCTTCCTTGGTAGCACAATCCATAGCTAGCAGTGCCACACAAATACCTGAAAACCCTTTTTACTATTGTCCAATGCTCCTTCCCTGGTTTTGACATATACCTGCTCAAAAATCCCACTACATGTGCCATGTCTAGTCTAGTACAGACCATTGCATACATCAAATTTACAAATTCATTCGCATATGGAACACGGTACATGTCCTGCTCCTCTTCTTGTGTCTTGGGAAACTGATCCGCAAATAACTTTAAACCAACATGAATAGGAACCTTGATCGATTTACATTCCTTCATATTAAACCTCTGCAATATTGTCTCGACATATTTTCTCTGATTTAACCAGAGTTTCCTCTTTTTCTGATCTCTTTTAATTTCCATGCCCAAAATGAAATTTGAAGCACCAAGATACTTCATGTCAAATTTAGAGGACAACTTAGTTTTCACATCCTAGATAATCTCCTTGTTGTTTCCTATCAACAACATGTCATCCACATACAAGACCAAATAAATCAAATGATCACCAATTAATTTAAAATACACACAGTGATCCTATTTTCTTCTTGTGAAGCCAATTCCCAGCATATAAGTATCAATGTTTTGATACCACATCCTTGGTGATTGTTTTAAACCATACAGGGACTTTTTCATCTTGCATACCAACTTCTTCTTTCCCTTCACAACAAATCCTTATGTTTTCTTCATATATATTATTCTTCTAGATCCCCATGTACGAATTTTTTCTTCACATCCATCTGTTCTACTTCAAAATCAAATGCAACAACAATAGATAATAGAAATATTATAGATGTTAACTTGGTAACACGAGAAAAAATATCACCAAAATCAATTCCCTCAACCTAGGAATAACCCTTTTCTACTAACCGAGCTTTGTAGTTCTCCACTTTGCCTTCTACATTCATCTTCTTTTTAAATACCCATTTTCTGCCAATGGGATTTATTCCATTCGACAACTCCACTAGATCCCAAGACTCATTCTTATCCAAGGATGTCATTTCTTCATCCATGGCCTTTTTCCAGAGATTTCCATCCTCTGAATCCACTGCCTCCCTAACATTTCTAGGATGATCATCAATAATTGACAAAGAAAAATTTGAATGGAAATCAGATAGAGTATACCTTTCTGGTAGCCTTCTTTCTCGAACCGATCTCCTCAATAATGGAGTAAGAGGATCTTCTTCTTCTTATTCTTGTTCTTTTGTAGAGTCTGATTCATTGTCCTTTAAATCAAACTCTATTTTCTCTGGTTCTTCCTTACTTGGTAGGACTTCATGTTTAACAAAATCCTTCATTTCTCTAAATACCACATCTTGGATATACATTACCTTCTTAGCTTTTGGGTTCCAAAGCTTATAACCTTTGAGACCATATTTATATCCAATAAAGATACACTTTTTAGCCTTCTTATATAGCTTACTCATGTTTTCCTTTGGAACATGAACATATGCATCACAACCAAATACCTTGAGATGTGTGAGAGAAGGTTCCTTACCATTCCGTACCTCTTGTGGAGTATTGTCATCCAACACTGATGAGGGTGATATGTTGACCAAGTAACATGCAACACCCACTGTCTAAGCCCATAATTCTTTCCCTAACCCGACACCACTAGGCATGGACCTTGATTTTTCCATCAGCATCATGTTCATCCTTTCTGCAACTCTATTATTCTAAGGTGTATATGGAGTAGTATTCTTCCTTGCTATACTGCACTTCTTACATAATTATTCAAATTCAATCCCACAGAACTCTCCCCAATATTTGTCCTCAGCAGCTTAATTCTTCAGAATTAGTCGGAATCTCCATAGTGTTGATGACATCTTGTCGTCGACGTTTCGGATCCATAGCAGGATCCATCATCAGGACAAAAAAGTCTGGGAAAAATAGTAAGAGAAGAGCCTTTATTAAATAGTGATGCGGTGGGTGAAGGAGATACGCTTGGCTGAGTGAAACCCTAGTTTTAGGAGAAAATTAGGGTTGACCAGAGGTTTTGGTAAAAATTAATAATAATTTTAAGTTGATTAAGGGCTAGATTAAGGTTAAAAAGTGATGAAACCCTAGAATTGAGGGAGTTCATAAAATCTTAAGTTAATGTTAGTTTTTGTCAAAGAGGTAACACCTAGGTTTGAGGGAAATAACATTAGTCTTAAGTTGGTTTAATTATAAGCTTAGTTTTAGGTTTAAATTATTAATAATTAAGTAAGGTTCATAAAAATGCTAGAAATTAGGTTCAAAATTATTAAGGCTAACCTTATTATTTTATGTCAAAAAGGCTAAAAATAGGGTTGACTGAAAAGTTGACCATAGGTTTTAGTAAAAATAATATTAATTTAAATTGGTTAAATTAATGAAGAAACCCTAGTCTTGAGGGAGAATCTCCTAGTGTCGACGACAAGATGTCATCAACACTGTGGAGATTCCGACTAATTCTGAAGTTAATTTTCACCACAGAAACTTAAATGAACAGCTTAATTCTTTTCTCTGTTTGATCCACAACAAGAGCCTTAAACTCTTTAAACCTGTCAAGGACTTCATATTTCTTCCTAAGGAAATATATCCAAGTATTCCTCAATAATTCATCTATAAATGAGACAGAGTACACATATTTTCCCAATGATGGGACCAAAACAAGTCCAAAAACATCACTGTGAGCTAGTTGTAAAATTCCTTATGCCCTCATTGCACTAGAGGGGAATCTTACCTGATTAAGCTTCCCATATAGACAATGTTCACAGAAATCAAAATCCAGAGAGCAGCTAGACATACCTTCAACCATACCTTTACCATGTAGTAATCGAAGACCCTTCTCTCTGATATGCCCCAGTCTTTGATGCCACATCATAACCTTTTCTCCAGAGACTGTAGGAGATATTTCTTCTTCAACTCCAATATCAGGAACAATGGAACTATTAAAACCATCACTAATAGTGCTTTCTTTTAGATTATACAAAGTTCTAAACCAAAATGCCTTTAGCAACACCATTTCTCCTCGAACCATCGTACAGGTTTCCTTTTCAAATATTTGTTTTACCCCTACATCGTCCATTTTTCTTACAAAAATCAAATTTCTGGCAAAACTTGGGATGTGCAGAACACCAGGAAGTGTTCTAATCCTTCCATATATGAGCCTCAACTTGATGTTTCCTTATCCTATGATTTTGATTGTTGAATCATCACCTAAGAAAACATTACCTCCATCATACCTTTCATATTCATAGAACCACTCCCTGTGGGGAGTCATATGAAAGGATGCACCAAAGTCAACCAACGATGCCTCATGATCTACATGTGTTCTTTAAGAATCCAGGTACACATCCCCTCCTTCTTCCTTGGAGGCCTTTTCTTCTATAGAAGGAGATTCTTCATATTCCTTCTTTTTCTCAACTTTGGATCTACACTGCTTCTTGTAGTGCCCTTATTTTCCACATCTCCAACATACCTTTACAAAATTTCCAAGATATTTAGATCTACCCTTAGAATTAGATATCCCACTTGAGAACTTAAATCTATTTATTTCATGGGAACATCCTCTTGAAAATAATGTGTTGGTGCTCTATCCTTCGATATTCTTTTGTCTCATCTCCTCCAACAACAGGGATGAGACCACTTCATCAAACTTTAAGGCAGTTGTATTACTACCTATGGACACAAACAAACTATCCCATGAGTCTGGTAAAGAACACAATAAAATAATACATTTATCTTCATCTGAAATTTTAATCTCAGCAGATACTAACTGACTTACCAAAGTATTGAAGGTGTTCAAATTCTCTTCCACCAAGTCTCCATCTCTCATCCTCGGGTTATACAACTTCTTTCTCAAGAATAGTTTATTCACTAGGTACTTAGAATGATACAACTTCCCCAACTTATCCCATAAATCCTTGGTTGTATCTTCCTCTGACACATTCAATAATACCGAATCTAAGAGACACAGTCGGATTGTTCTCTTCGCCTTTCGATCCAACTTTTTCCAGTCATCTGCTGAAGTTCCTGGAGGTGCAGTACTTGGATATACCGTGATCCAATGATCTCTATCCACCAACAAATCTTCCATATTGAGCTTCCATAGCTCAAAACTTTTCCCATTAAATTTCTCGATCTCCATTTTCGAATTGCTCACCATTTATTTTCACCTGAAAAATAAATACCACAGATCTCCCATTGTAGCAAGGCTTATCACAGTCCCAAGACAAACCCTTGACCACAAAGGCGTCCACCTGAAGCCAAAAAAGATCTGATTCCAAATGTAGATTTTAACCTTGTACAATATTTACTGGAAACAAATTTTCAGTAAAAGAACAGAAAAGATACAATGGAAAATACAAACATTACACTGATATTTTTCCCTTGGAAACCCAAACCGGGAAAACTGACATATTTTATATTCATTCATAGTGATACATTATTTACAATACAATATACATATAGGATCCATCAGAATCCAAAACCATTGTGATAACACATGTATCGAGAGGAGTAACATTTGTTGCATATTTACTTAGGTGCATAGACAATCTACGATACTTGGATCATGATGTCAAGGACAAAGATAAGTTCCCAAAATTCGCACAACAGGTATACTTAGAGAGAAGAGGGTCAGTGCAAACAAAAGACCCATACTAGAACCCAAGAATTAAATATACGGGTTATACAATACAGGTATCATGAACCTGTTAGAGATCCCACACCTTGGTAGGGGCAGGGAAGTGAATAATTGTGTCAAGCATTTACTAAGAGTAATGCAAGGAGGTAGTTTTTGGTTAGATGCACAAGTATCCATGTATTTTTATTTGATAGCCAAAATAACAGGTCTGCCAACCAATGGAGAACAACTCACACACTACCTTGATGACAAAACCAAGGAGAAGGCCTTGGAAGAAGAGATGAAAAATACATATGGAACAGAGAGAGGATCTAGGGGGATCATCATAAACCATATTAGTCAACCAACAACAAGACTAGAAACAAAAATAATGGTCTGTAAACTACTCTAAAAGTGTCGCAAGGAGGAAGTGCCAATAGGTGTCATAGCAACAGTCACGCAGTGCATGAAGGGAATAGTATTAATTTGGATCCTGTACTTATTAAACTTATTTTTGGACGATTGCAAATGCACCTAGGATGTAGGAAGAGAGTTCCATTACTCATGGATCCTCATTTTTATTGAATTAGTGGGTAGGAAGCACCCCAAATACACCATGTTTCTACAGAGAACTAGAAGGTGCAACAAAATGCAGTATGAATCATTATGGCATAGCACTGTTGAAAATTATATATAGGAAAAGACCAACATCTTTAATGCATACCTTGAAGAAATCCAGGAGAAGGTAGCAGAGACTTGAAGGATCCCACCAGAGGTGTTGGAGGAGTAAAAAGCGATAGCTAACTTTAAAGCCTCGTGACATAACAAGTGGATTCAAGAGAAACAAGATCCAACAAAGGAGTGGCTATATATGAGGTACTGCTCCACAATAGAAGAAGTCAAGTGGGTGATGAAATACTGGTAAGAAGAATGGAAGATTCCAGTTGAGAAAGCAAAGGATAAGCAATCGGCCAAGGATAAACAACATGTGGAAGCAGGCTCATCTCAAACAAAAAGCACCCCATCTCATCAGACAAGGAGTGTAACACAGAATAAAAAATTCAACAGGAGGGAGCACAGTATCAAAGAAGAATACTATCCCCAAGCTGATCACACAGAAAAAAATATCGCACAACTATTATTAATGGCTCAGCACAACAGAAGGACAACATCCTTCCACAAGAGGGACAGGTGGGAGGGGATATACCAAATACCCCAGGAACAACAAATATAGCATAGTCAAGGCCACCAAAGAGACCAATTGTATATATAGGTGGGCTGCAAAAGAATATGAAAGCACACAAGGAAGCCCCAGAATACACGATAACAGAAGATGATGCAGAATTAGTCGCGAAGAGAGTACAAGACCACACCACTAAAGAATATGTGGAGGAAAAGGAGAAAAGGCAAAGAATAATGCATGATATGGCAAAGGTCAGAGACATCTTAGATAAAATATGTGTGACCAAGGAACATAATGAAGAGAAAACACAACAACAGACAATGCAGAGCGAGGGAATAACAATACAGATTATAACATCGACCAATGAAAATTTTAACATTACTAAGGACATGTTGTGAGTAGATACAGACATGGCACATATGAAACTTAAGGATGTCGAACAACTAGACTTGGTATTGGAAAGGATATTGATGAAGGCCTTATATAGACTATAGGTAAGTGTGGCACATGAGGTACATTCCAGGGTACAAATGGATGCCACATACCCGGCGACAATCAGGGAAGATAATGAAGTACTGGAGATAGTTCTTACAGAGGTAATATTGGAACAAGCAGAAGTAAAACAACACATAAAGAGACTAGATAAAATACTTAAATAAGTCTTCCAAACAATTCCAGACAATGCACTCGCAGGAGAAATCAACGCAGAGGAAAAACTCAAGATGATAATGAAGACTATGGAGGAATATAAATAGTAAATAGTAGAGTTGGTTGGAAAAATAACACCAACCACACCTCCAGAGGTCAGATATGAAAGAGAGGAGTAATCCATAGAAAAAACAACTCATATTGAACTGGAAGTTAAGGAGATAACACAACTTTATGAAAGGACTGCGCAACTTTGAACAAGCCTAGTGGAACATGAGAGGATCTAGAAGCTAGAGTAGAAAGAAGAAAATATGAATGTAGTTGTCCATGATATGAAGCAGAGGTAGAAGAAAATGCCCATCTCGAAGAAGTTGAAGGTTTCATGGGAAATGAAGAACCTACATATAGAATTCAAGAACATTTAGGAGGAAAGGCAAACTAGGCAGGCTTAGTTGGAGCCCCTACAAGAGCAAGTAGAACAAATGATAACAATGCTGGAAACGAAGAAAACCAGCATGGATCAGGCGCACATAGAAAGCATACAATTGTTGAAGGATCACATTATAGTTCAAGTCTTGGAGAACCTCACAGAGAAGAATGCATAGATGAAGGAAAAATGACATGAATTAGCACAAAAGTTCCAAGAGTTACAGAAGTTAGTATAGGAGGCACACATGACCTGAGTGTCTTGGGACGAGCCATAGGTTAGTATTGGGGTCCTTTTGGAGTAGGAATTTTTGGGAGTAAGTGCAACAAGCGAGGAAGAGTGGGCCAAAGAGAACAACATGCACCAGAAAAGAAGGAATACTAGCACGACAAAGGGAAAAGGAAACAGCGCATGGTAGGATTTGCTGAAATCCAACGCATTCAGGACAAACCTACCCATGTTAGGGTTAGGCTTTTGGAGTCATATTGTAATGGTTTTAAACCATTTTTGTAGTATAAATAAGATATATGAGCTAGATCAAAGGATCATCTAGATATAAATCTGGACTGAGAATATTATCATATCTTTAGTATCTTTTGGAGTTTGTTTTGATTTTTGAGTCTATATTTTGATGAGTGTTGTGGAGCTCAGATGGATTTGATGTAACTGAGGGCCAGACCACAAGTTGTGGATCTTGGTGCAACATTGTTATGCCTCACTACACACTATTATTCTATGATGTAATGTGTGCAGTGTCATTTTGATGATGAAGAAGAAGAAATAAAAGGAAGATCTTTGTGGACGTAGCCCTGGGGGGGGGGGTGAACCACGGTAAAAACCCTGTGTTGCAAATGTGTCTAAATGTTTTTTTATTTATGAAAATATTGTTAAATGGTTAGATTAATGAATGATTTAAATTATAGGGGACACTAGAAATATGTATGCACAATGAATATTATGAATGAATGAATTAGTAGATTTTATTAATGGTATGATAAAATGTGTGGTTAAATAGAAATATAAGTAAGAATAAAAATCCCAATCCCTTCCATGACTACAAACACCTGCGTCCTGCAATCACCCATAAACCATATCGGCTAAGACTGCACTATGCACTCTATGCGCGGTGTAGCCTTCTGTTTTACTAGAAGCGTCGATGGTGAAACGGGTTTTGTTGAAGAACTAAGGTAGAACCCAGATCAACCCATACATCCAACATATAGCTTCAAATAAACCCTTCCTAGATGTTGTATATAAAAAAAAATGACCAATTTACTCTATGTTATGTTTTAATAGGTATATTACCTTTTCTACTCATATTCTAAAAGGGGAAATGATTTTAAAACATCTCACAATCATGTAATGTACAAGGTGATTGATACTACAACTTCTTTCAAAGCCTAAACAATAGTTTAGTTCACTGGAAAAAAATAGAATACTCGTTTGGGAATCCACTCGACTTAATAGTTGAGTAAAACATTAAATTAGACTTGGATAATTTTCTAGAGATTTCTCTAATAGTTTGGAAAAATGTGCACTTAGTCTTTTTCATGCAAGTCATATTCATATAACTAGAAGAAATATCAATAAATCCTATGGAAAAAGAAATTGGGCTAAATAATAATGAGTCACTACCTTTCAAATTAAATAACACATTGGCCAACTACTTTTCCCACATGTTGACATTGTAAATACAAGATAACTATCCTATTAATGCATCACTTATGTTTAAATCATCAATGAATGGAAATACAAGCATTCATCAAAATAAAGTGGGATAAATAATCATTAATCAATACCTTAGAATTTAAATAGCATATTGGCCAACTACTTCACCCACAAATCGACAATTTAAGATAAAAACTAATCTTCGAAATTGTTTACTTTCACGATGGATGTACAGTGGATATGCACCCTTAATAGCTTGTTCTTGGTTAATAAAATTAACATGTTTCACCCTTTATTCCATATTTGGATGTCATCTCCTCATTGCTCGCCTGCTCATTACCATGGCCGAATTATAAATAATCCAAAATGAAAGTTGAAACGTGGGGGATTTTCACATTTTTCTTCGATAAAATAATAGTTGTGATAAGTGCAATCTATCTCTTTTATTATATAGATGGGACAAAGAAAAAATGAGCAACCTACCAGCAAAAATTAACTCTTGCACATATTACAAGGGGCCTCAAGTGACGTTAAGGACCTCATTTAATTATACATATTGTCTAATGATATTTCTTTAAAAACAAAAGGGTCGCGAGTGGTTATTAATATCAACAATATCATCTTAGAATGGATCTCAACGATGCCCTGGATTTTATATTATTTTATGATTAAAAGTGTAAAAGTAACTTCCCACAAAAAAAGAGATTTCATAGCACCATTTATGATAGAGAAGCAAGCTCTACTAGATTCCATGATTATAGCAACATGTGGTACATGACACATTCAACTATTTTATCAATTGATATGGCATGGATATGTAATTTTAACCTACTATCACCTTTTATACAGATCATTTACAATTCTAATAAAATTGTTGTTAGCAGAGTTTTGTTGTTTCGATGAGCAAGAAAATCACTGCACTGGTAGCTTAAATTTGTTTCTTTGACTTTCTATTTTGGTCCAGGAAACTAGTTTGAAGAGTTATATGGGCATGGTATTCTCATCTGGTGCTTCGTGTATATACTCATTTATCCAATATCAATGATTAAATGCATGTCATCATGGAATGTCTCATTTTTTTTCCCATTGAACTAAGAGATGGCATAGGATTATTTACTGAAACATGCATTCAAATATAAAATCACTATGAAGGGTGGAAATGGCCTTGTATATTGTTTATGCATTCTACTTGTAATTTTTCTTTTTGAATGGAAAGATTTAATACCAAAAAAAGGGTTGTCTATTTAATGTCCACAAAGAAAAGATAAAATTTAAATCAAGGGTTACACAAAAAGAACCCTATCTTAGATTCTATGTTATGAGCAATTGCAAAACACAAACAAAACACCCCATCTATATAAGTGATAAAGTCAAACATAACTCCAAAGGGTTTAAATCTAAGAATTAAAACACTAAACAATGACTATACTCATTGTAGGAGGATGTTGGTCATGGTCATGAGGGCTCTTCCCCTAACTTATATTTGGAGGATCAATATCAGTGGGCCCAATAAGTCCCCATCCATTAGTGGGGGATTTGGGGGCATGGGCCCTTTGATATCACTAATGCAAGTGTAGGGAATTACTTAGGGAATTACTTATTAATTAGTGTTAGGTTGCTCCAAAAGTGTTCTCACCATGCTAGGGTTTCCTTAATGTGGTGTGGAGTGCCTGATGAAACCCTAACCCGTTAGTTGTATTTTAGAACTTTGAAAACATTTGGAGAGATTTCTATAAGGGGTTTCTATTATTAGTTGTTGGGTTGCTCCAAAAGTGTTCACACCATGATAAGGGTGCCTTCATGTGGCGTGGGGTGCATGATGAGACCCTAACCCCATAGTTGTATTTTAGACCTTTGAAAACATCTGGAGAGCTTTGTATAAGGGTTTGATTGACCTTGGAATCGATGCTAAAGGTGATTCTCTCCTTGAGGAGGTGGTTATCTAGTGTGGAATTGGTATATTTTACATATTGTGTGGTGGGAAGATGGATTCCTACGTTGAAGGTGGACCTACCTTGTAGGATGAGTGCTAGAGACTAGAAGGAAGGTGGCTTGGCCCTAGGAGCATTGGGATTGTTGAGACCTAAGTCTGCACCCCTGCCCCTCTTCTCTCATTACCCTATACCTCCATCAAAAATCATACCTTTTATGATTCGTTAAGTTCGTTCCCCATTACTAAATGACTTAGTGTTTATCATTGCCTTTCTTGATTGATCTTTGCACCATTATTTTTGTTTTCTTGAAGGATAATTGTATGTCATGGTTTGGGTTTGAAATACTTGTCATCATGTTTACCATTGATTGTGTGTGCAGTAGGTTAACCAAGTCCTTTATATGCATGGGAAACATCCAAAAAGAAAGACCTAGAAATCCATTTCAGGGTTAACTTGTAACAAGCATATTTAAATTGTTGATGGTCAAGATCTGACAGTCAATTAAGATCGACGACTCTTGTGCATTCACAGTTTCAAAACCAAGGAAGGTTTAACGACAAAGCTTATGAAGTTTCACTATGGAACATTGTCACTCTGAGAGATTTCAATCCAGAACAAGCGCAATTATCTGAAGTGTCGGAGCCCCAAAGTGTCGAAATGTCGAAGCACCAGAGCCCCTTTCTCATAAGTTCTTCTTCAGTTGACGTGTCATATGCCACCTATCGGTTGATTCCATATGACATGTGGCACTCATTTCAAGCACTTTGGTTATGTCATCCACGCTATTTCAGGTGACACATGTCACTCTCTTTTTATGAAACATCATCGATTGTGATTGATGCTACCACGTCACTTTGAAAGATTTCAATTCAGAGAAAACACAGTTCCCCAGAGCTTCGGAGCTCTTAAGTGTTGAAATATTAAAGGATTAAAGTTTCCTAATATCCAGTGAATTTGTTGAAGTGATAAGCATTGGTTAATGAATTTGTGATTTTGGTCATTCGGGAGATATTTATATTCTTCATTCAAAAGCTCCCTAATTCTGAATTGTTGAAGTGGATTATCCTCATTAACAGACCAAAACCAGTCCATCACCAAGAAATACAAGAAGAAAGGGTTGCTTACAATAAAGACGAAGGAGTGCTTGAAGAAGCTGCCAACACACCCAGTTGTCTCCCAGGGGCCTCCAACAACGCACATGGATACCCGTACTCGATACAGAACTCGATTCTATAACTCCTAGTCAGTTTTTGTCAAAGTTCAGTTTACTCCAGCATATGCATCAGTCTAGTTTGTTGCGAAGTAGAAGTTCTTAGTTTTTTACCTCCAAGACTCTTTTAAATTAAGGCAGAATAAGTGGTCATTTGTGTTTGATATGAACCACTTCTTTTGTTAATTCAAGTTTAAAGTATACATTACCATACTCCAACAGTATTTTAGTTAAGTTAATAAGTTGTTTTCCAACTAATAGTTTAGAGTTAAGCCTCAATTTCAGATGGACGAGAGCCTCTACAACTTTGATAAATATGTCATTTATGTATGTTTTGAGGGTTCAGTTTTTGGGGAAGAATATCAATACATTAGACTTGTTGAACTTGTTCTATGCATGGATTAAATCTCTCTACATGGTGAATATACTCTTGATGACTGTGTATTTTGTCCAAATCTTCATGTGTTTTTATCTTATCTTGAATGCAGTTTTTTATTTGTGCAAAGTACATTTCCTTTCCTTTCAACTATTTTATAACTCATCTTTACTGATATGCAACCTGTAAAAAAGATAATGCTTTGGTGAAGATTTGTTTTTATTACAACCTGTGAGAGTAATTATGTATAGATACATGTTTAATGCCTTGAAACGATATTTTAAGACTTAAACTTCTTACAACAGATTATTCATTGAGTGGTTTGTTGTTTCCCTTTGTTTTTTACCTATATTATACCACTTGTTTTTCATTTGTGTGCCACCAGCCAAGGAGGACCCTCATCCATATCATTTTTCCAACCCAACCATGTTCTTGTCTTGGTAAACCAGCCCTCCAACTGACCAACAAAATCAAATAACCAAAAAAACAACCATTCCAAAACTCGAGGTGGCCTAGCGCTACCCTTTAGCAGTCAGGTGTAGACTTTAGGACCAACAGGGACCACATGGTGTACCTTAGGAGGATGAACACTTGGGTTGAGGGGAAATTTCTTGGAATTAGTTGTGGACTCAGGATACATGTTAAGGAGGACTTTGAAGGAGAATTGGATTCTTATATTGGAGATCAAGGACCTTCTGAAAAGGATTTCTTTACACTTGGATCTCATGCTTGGAGAGTGCACCATTTGAGGATTGATATCTTGACATGTGTATACTTTGGAGAGAGAACTTCATTTGAATACCTTATCTTGTGGATTATATTAGGTTGCATGTGGAATTAGACTTCCTTTTCTACTGTAGGGTTCCCTCGCCTATTTTATATAAAGTCAGGAGAGAGTCTTGGATTATAATAGAGTAGTAACTAGAGAATTGTATATTGTTGATGAACTTGTATTGAAGTCTTCATATTTGCGTTGATGGAAAGGAGGAAGGAAATAGGGTTTGTGAGGGGAAAAACATAGAGAAAACATGATGTGCTAGTGTTTGATGTCTTTATGTGATGACTTGCGGCTTATGATCAAGAAACTCTAGAGCAGACCTGGAATTCTTTTCTTGGAGAGCTTATTTTATGCAATCTTGGAGAATCCCTTAGAATACTTGTGTGATGTGAGTGGGACATCAAGGGTGGACTTGTTAGTGTTGATGCTCACTTGTTGTTGAGATTTTGGAGTAGTTAGGGGTTTCTTGGTGTTGGTATTAAACTATTCTTACTACCTTTCTTGGGATGACCCAAGTTCGCATCTACCATGGTTTCCAGCAAAACCCCTTTAAAACTATCAGCCCCTCTCGTACACCAGAAGGTAGCATAGTACACAGAGTGCACTACAAAGTCTCACCTGAGATAGTTCTATTGGTGGCTGCAACACTCAAGTGCTTTCATTCTGGGAATGAGTGGGGATATGGGATTAAACTCTGTGATCTTCATTTCTTACTTTAACATTCATATTATATTGAATATCCTATCATTCTTATTCATGCATGTAAAATAGCATATCTAACTAGTCATTCAGGAATTTGTCTAACATATCATCATTGACAGTAAAAGAAATACATAGTATTAAATCACATAACACATGATATACCATTGTTCACCCCTCTTGGGATACGTCCAAAAATATTTGGTTGCTCTACTCTTTTATTATGGTGTTTCCAAAACTATAGCGTCATGCACATTAAAACTCTCCATAAAACGGGTCGAGATATACAATTACATGGACTAGATCACACTAGGATCCTCAGCCTGTGATATAACCCTCAATATCTAACTTATTTCCCCTCTTCATATCAACATCTTATAAAATAGATTATATTTATAGTCATTATGGTCCTCTCTCATCAAACCTGAGCATTATGAAACAACAACTACTAAACAATGTTCGAAGCTTGACCTAGACCTTCTAGGTACCTACTTATACATTTTTTTGGCTGACCAACCATTACATCTTCTTACAAAAACCATAACCCTATCATGGTTAGGTCTTATTGCCTGTGTGATTCGCATGTTTTCCTCTTTTGGATACGTGTTTGTCTTGCATGCGCGTCTTCCTTACACGTGCTTCTTTTCCTGCATGTGTGTCTGCCTTACACATGTTTCTTTTCCTCAAAACTAGGCCAGTGCCCAACAAGCCCCCAACACTAACATCATGACTCGTCCCGAGTCATTTCCTAACTCCAATGTCTATCACTGCTTTTTCCAACGCCTGATACATTTCAGTGATACTTTGGCACTGCGCCAAAGTATAGATGCTCCTTTCAGCCATATCTTCCACAAGTTGCATGATGACTAGTTTTTGTGGCAGCTCTCCTCCTTCCACTGCGATGCACTCTACAGTCAATTTTTTTGCGTCGATCTCGATGACCAATTGTTCTTCCTTTTCTTGCAGGGACAAAAATTGATCCTGCCACGTCATCTTCTATGCTTTTATTTCCTTTTCCTCTACTTGTAAAGTTTTCATCTCCATGACATTTTTGATATTTTATGGAAGTGACATCATTCTCTATCATTATTTGAAGTCTTCCATGGCTGCATGTATTTTGTCCTCCTTCCGTTGCAGCTCTTTTAAGATTACATCCTCTAGAATTTGTGTCCATAGTTGGAAGCTCTTCTCCAGCAGTTATGTCAGCCTATGTATATTCTGTGTGATGCTCGCATCCCACTCCCTTTGCACTCTGATTTTTTGAAGATTTGTGGGCACTACATGCTCCTCCAACTCTTTGATCTGGTCCTTGTAGTGTTGCATTGTCTGTGCTATCTTTTTCATTTTCTCCTACGCTGACACTCCTTCTATTCCTTCATTATCCGAGATGGCTTGGAATACTGTGTGGATATAGTTTTCCATCTCGTCCACCTTCAATTGCACCATATTATTCTCTTTCCCTTCTTGGATAATTTCCTCTTTCAGTGAGATGTTGTCTTCCTACACAAATTTTAAGTTTGTCGCATCAAATATTTCTTTGGACTAAATTTCCTATGCGATGCTCACTTGTAATTTATAGAGTGCTTTGTGTGGAATCTTGGGAAACACCAAGTCCAACATCTCAATATCTCTCAGTGTCCTCTACATTGAATCCTCATACATGAACAACATGTCAAGAGTAATCATGAAGTTTAAACTCCCCTACGTCGTGATCTGCACTGTCTCGCCCATCGATACCCCTTCTTTTGCAGGCACTACTGTCTTTTTTTGTTCCTACTTTGTTTTGACCTTTAACTTATCTAGTGTAGTTTTAACCTCTTGGATTTTCTCCAAAATTGAATCTCGATGGTTCTTTGCATTCTCCCACATGTCTTACAGTTGGTCCTCTACTTTCCTGTCTATAAAATCTATGTTGTCTTCCCTCAATGATGTTTCCATGGGCTTCCTGTGGGCCTTGGCCATATTTCTGGAACCACTTGGTTTCTCCCCTATTCTCTTCCTTTGGGCCTCTAGTGGTTCATATGCTTCTGGAATCTATGTATCCCTGTCATTATCCTTCCCTTCTCCTTATTCCATTGAGACTTCTTGTGTCTCCATCTACCTTTCCTCCGGGTGCAATTGTTCTATTGTTTCTCTTGTTGTATGTCATGTGTGCGGTGGTCCTTGTGTAGAGCCACGCTAGGATTTATTATTCATTATGGATTTCTTTTGTATGGGACTGTTGCCCCCTTCTTGGCCATGTGACATATTTTTCTTGGTGCTTTCTTTGTTTATGCTTGTCTCCATTGCGCAGGGACAGTTCTATCCTGCATCCTTGTTCGTGCTCCTGGAACCATCTTTGGGATTGTTGGCACTCTCCACTCCTCCGACCATTCCTAGATCTCCATATGGATGTCTTGCATTGTTACGCAATACTTCAAATGAAACCACTCCTTAGTTGGATCCTTGTTTTATTGTAGCCACATACTGTGGTTCAATGCCTGGAAGTTTTCTATCTACCCAAAATCCTGCACAATTTCTATGGGAATCCTCCATGTCTCTGTGACTCTATTTTGGATATTTGTCAAGTATATCACAAACATGTCACTGTTAAGTTTCTTATTTTTGGGATAAATTGTACTATGAAGGGATGTGTAGCACGCTTAACCACATTTTCCTATCCTTGGCAGGAACAGGCTATATGTGGGTTTATGCCACACCATAAGTGCAATGAGGATGAGTAGCCACAAATAGTGGAACTCAGATCCCTAGTATTGTGTGTCCTTGCAGTATTCAAGGAATGAGTTGAATAGATAAGGGGCCCAACTCACAGAGCTCCCCTTTGTGCAATGTGTCGTAGCTGCTACTACTCCTATGGGAACTTCTTATTTTTGGCACTTGCACATTAATTTGCAACCGAGCAATATTGTTGCAAATAGTGTTGCAGGATCATTGATGTCATTGATCCTGATACCTCTATTACCCCTCTATGCGCCATACTTTTATTTGATCTCATCTGAAATGGATTTCTCCTTAGTCTTGTCGTCTAGGTATTTTTATGTCTTCTCCCCAACTGTGGGTAGCCCTATAATTTCTGCGATGAGTTCGACGTTGATAGGCACTAACCTATCCATCCACAAGATGCCTTTGTGAACCCTCGCTAACAGTTGTTTGACACATCTTTTTATGTGTTTCCCATGCCTCTTGTCCCTTGGTTATGTATTAAGGAAGAAAGTGAAGATTAAAGAAGAAGAAAGACAAAGTATGAAGTGTGCAAAAGGCACACAAACCGAGGAAGGGTCGAAGTGGTTAAAGAAGCACAGAAGAAGGAACTAAGTAAGGAAAAACAATATGTTGAAAGAGAAGATCAAGGAGGACAAAGAAGAAAGGAAGATAGATCATGGACAAGTCAGAAAGTAAAAGAAGACACTAATGGGTGCTTTGGAGCACCTCGTGGAGAAAAAGGAAGAACAGGTCGGCGAAGTCCTTAAAATGCGGGTTAGGTGGACCTAGGGTTTTGGCACCTAGGGTTTTATCACCTAGGGTTTTTTCACCTGGACTTTGGTCTAGAGTTTCTAAGAGTCGTGAAATTAATAGAGGACTAGAAGAGTGAGAAATGGGGGGTGGTGATGTTTGAGAGGTAGAAGTGTTATGTCTTAGAGCATTCTTGTATTTTGGATCTTCAATTGGGTGTGAAGATCTACTCTGTAGCTAAGTGCATAGGGAGAGGAAATAAAATGAAAGGGATAGAAAGATCTACAGATGAGTGAATAGATAGAACTATATATTTTTCATACACTTAATCAATAAAAACAGTTCCGGGGACGTAGCCCTAGGGAGAGCGTGAACCACGTAAAATATTTTTGTTCTATGTGATTAATGTTGTGTTATCTTCTATCTTTTATACTGTTATTGAATTATTGTTTTCCTACTCAATATAAGAGATATAAAATAACTTCTCGAAGATAAGTATAAGATTGTTAAGAATATCTAGGTTATCTTGCGTTGTTGTTCTGGAATTATCTTGTGTTTTCATTGGTTGTAGACACCTATCTCCTGCAAACCCTCTATTGCTACTTCGGGTGAGACCTCATATGCTTCGCAGGTGTTGTCAAAAGGGCCAGTAGTTAGGTTTCGTTGGTGCCCTATTAAATTTCAACTCTGGGTCTGCCCGAAGTGCCAATAATGACCGAAGTGCAGTATGTCTAGTAATTCCATGATGTTGGTGTTGTACATCCCTAGGATCCACTATGCAGGCTCCAACAATGGAATGCCTAATGGGACTTCTCCTCTTCTCTCCAAATAGCTATTTTGTGCCAAATATGGGAACTTTATGGCATCAGAGACATCATGGTCGGAGTATTTAAGGCTATCAACTCCTCCTACCATGTTATCATTGGTCTTCACTCCCTTGGGAATTTTTGGCATCACTATGACTAATTCCGCCTATACGCGTTGTACACCCTGTGCACTACTCTTTGCTCACACCTTCTTATTCCCTTATGGGGATGATACCCCACCCTATGGTATGGCATCTTTCTTTGTTTCATTCTCTGGTTCCAGATCTAGTCCCTGCTGCTTGGAACCCATGGCTGGTTCTTCTTGTTGCAGCACTTTCCCTTTGGATGCGTCGGATTCTGTCCATTTGACATCCTCTTTCGGTTTCTCAGGATCCTGTGTGGGTTTATTATCCTCTTCCACATGCAATGTAGTTTTCTCATACTACGGTGTGTGGATTTTGTCCACATCCACCACTATGGGCATCTCATTTGTTTTAATTTGTGGCACCTGAGTGCTACTCTGTGTGTTTTGTTCGGTTCTACTAAGCACTCCAACCCTCGGTGGTGACATGGTAAGGAAATATTAAATACAGGATTCCAAATTGACAAATGGTAGTGTAAATTCACAATCTGTCACTCTTCCACTTGGCTATGCATTCTTCTCCTTATAAAATAGTGTGCAATGGGTCGCTTCCCCACCTTTTTTTGAATTTATAGCAGGACAGAGAAGTGACAGTTATGTCGCACTGACATTTGTCACTTTTTCACTTTTTGTTGTGTTTCTTGTGCATTGTACCTTTCTACCCGTTAACTTCTCTATTGCACATAGTGCTTTCCATCCTTGATTTTCATGTAGTGCACTGTTCTATTCTATCAAAACCCTCTATGCACACTGATCTATTTTTATTTTTATCCCCTTTTTACCTTTTATGGATTTCCTTCTTTTTATTATTTTTGTTTGTTTTTCTCATTTTCTCTCCCTTACTTATACTATAATTCACTATATACATATCTTCTTACTCCATGGTAACTTTCTAAGTACTAGGAGGTCGACTGTCCCTATAGAGTTTCATTCGACTCCCATTGATCTGTCCTCTGAGTTATGTGCCTCCTAAATCTTTCAACTGTACAAATCCCCCCTCTATGATAGTCTTCACTTCATATGGTCCCAACCAATGCATTTTGAATTTTCTTGGATGATGAATAAATTTACTAGCATACACCAATACTAGGTCTCCCTCCTTGAAACTCTTCCTTTTAATATGTTTGTCATGCCAATATTTTTCCCTTGCTTTATGTACTTCTTGGTGAAATCATGATAGAGTCTAGTCTTCTTCCATATCCATCAACTGACTTATCCTTTCTTGTATTGTGCCTCATTCTGTCATGTGGTGATTGTTGCTATGTGCAGACTAGGTACCAAAAATTCTAATGGAACCACTACTTCTTTTCCATACACCAACCTGAATGGTGTCTGTCTTTTCAACTTTTTGCATGTATTATTGTATTCCCATAATAATTTTGGTATCTTGATGTCACAAACATCCCCGTTGATATTGCATATTTTTTTCAATTCATTCTCTAGGTGTTACAAGGGAATAACTCTCTATGGTTAGGATAAACCACAACAGACGGAAATGACTGCAGAAATCAAATCTATCCCAAAATAATGTTATATAAACCAATATCCAGGAGAGATAAGAAAGAGTCCTACCTTGTCCATATGTTCAATGAAGTCCACCATTGAAAACTTTGACCCAAAGCTATATACCTACTACTAGTTCTCAACAACCAAGAAAAGAAAGCATATGGTGATAATATAAAATGTTAGCACATTAGATAGCATAATGCATTAATATACATAACAAATATGCCCATGGATAATAACTCAAATATTTGCAAGATATGAATTGGACAAGAAAGGCATATTTCTATTAATAAATGATTAGCAGAAGTGAAAATATTACAAACTTTCGTGTCGGCGCGGTTCGGAACCGAGAAACTAAGTTCCTTCCAGCTAGCCTCCACCACTTCAATCCTCCACCAAAGGAAATCTCATAGAATAGAGACAATGAGGTTCTCAATCAATAAGGGAAGTGATTTGGGGCTGAACACTGTGTTCAAACTTAAAGGACAAAGGTATGCAGACTCAATATGAAGTAAACAATTTCTCCAGAGTAACTTTGCTCTCAAAGTTGAATTCTTTCTCCTATTTTCCATAGCTCGAATTTGGCCCATTTATAGCCTTCAAATGGAACTGAAGGTCCAAGTTGGAAAATTTCCAATATATGGAAGGCCAAGGATCATAGATCTCATGTCATGACATAGAAACCTGACATTAATTTTCATTTTTTGTCACAAATCCCAATGTATGTGAGTTGTAGTGGAGAAGCCTGGGTATACACATGTTGTATAGTAGGCAAGGTGCGTACATGTGGAAAAATTTGTATTTTTAGTTCTATATTTTACAAACATGGATGATAAGTCTACATGGGGGAATGGAAAAAGGCCTTATGTACAAGATTGCATAGGGTGAGGCAAATCTTTCTATAACAGATTCCCCCTAATGTGTGAGGTCTAAGGAGAATCTACGATGGCTGAAATACATTATAAACAACCCAGAAGTGGAGTGATGGGGAACCAACTAGAAGAACTAGTTGCTATTACATTCTGCACTGACTTTTCATACTTGGATGCCAATAGAATTACACTGCAGATCCATGTGAAAATATACCAAACAAGTGTCTGTGACCATGAATAGGAAAATACAAATGAGGTTACATGCCAATAATTGTCACAGTCACAAACAAGGCCCAGTAGAACCAGTCTCAAAACCAATCTGAAGATATCTGTATACAATGGAGTACAATCTGATATCCCATGATCACTAAATCCATATAGGTATTGGTCCAATGAAAAGGAAGCAACAACTCAGGAAAGTTACGACCACATAGTGATGTCTTCAAGTATTCTACACAATCCACCAAGGGTGAAAGTATACATCATGTGAATAAAGGAGTTGAGGTCGAACACAATGAGACATTGTTTGATTACCGATCATTTGGGTATACCGTTAAAAAACACGAGACAACCTACCGATAATGAAAGTAGGTATCAAGGTAACGAGTACATTCTTACAAGTGTGAATAAAGGATTTGGTGTCGAACACCTGAATAATGCATCGATCAGGAGACATTGATGTATTCCCAACTGTCGATGGCGAGAGAGCCTACCATTAATGACTGCAAGCCTCAAGGTACTCATAAGACTCTAGGTCTCGTTTCCAGAATAGATGAGCTGAATTCGATGGAAGGAGACCCGCTAAAAGGAGAGCATTAAGGCATCTCTCATTAGTCAGCATGAGGTACAAAGTAGAAGCTTCATGATTTGGTGGAAATTGGATGAAAAACATGTTCATGAACCAATGACCCTGTGCGTCTTTTGCATGTGCCAAGTGCAAGCGATACACAAAAAACACCCTCTGAATAACAACCAATGATGAAAATTGTTGACAAAGGTGAAGAAACCACCAATAAGGATAATGGAATCCAAGACACTACATGAATCCCAATGTGTTAATATATTTCTTGTCGTCGAACATAAGGGAAACCACCCATTCAACGACCAATGATGAAATGTCAACTGTTGGGTTCAAGGTTTCCTACCAATGATGAAAGTAGGGCCAGGGTGCATGATAGGACTATAATATCATGTGACTCTGAGACCAACTGAGGGTATGGCCAGCATGCAAAGTCAAGAGTTCTGAGAAGTGGCCGACACAGGTTGATATACTTCCTTTGAACAAGAGAATGAGACATATGGAAGACTCCGACAACATAGAATTAATGATGAAACCATGAGATGCATGAGGCATCAATGATATTCTCCATAGGGACTAGAAGAGTAACCATTCAGTAGAGAAGACTCTGTAACGAGATCAGCTTCCTAAGGCCATGCGAATCTCAAAATTATGATGAAAAATGGACTCCATAACTTTGTGTTATGTTCAAAGGTGACACGACTGCTACCAATATAAGATAATACTCCCTTCCCACCTGTCTTTTTTTTTATTTTTATATACAAATGAATTCTATGATACAGAGGAGGAAACGAGTTTCACAAGAAAGAAAAACTAGTTCCAGCAGAGGAACATACCTATGTTCAATGAAAGGAGATGCATGTGGGAGATGGACACTCAGGGGAATGTTCCTTCCTAGGTATGTCAAATTGTGAAGGATAAAAATGAGGCTTTGCTTGGTTGAGGATGCAAAAACTAATGAGGAAAATGGTTTATAACGCAAAGAGAGAATTGGTTAAAGGCTCAATACTGCAAGCAAGGGAATGAGATGCAATCACAAATTAATGCCAAAAAATGTCCTTTTTTATATCATTTAGTCTACTTGGTGTGAAAAAGGGATAAACTTGTGCCAAATAGACGTCCTTTCAAATCCAATTTACGAGTGTGAAAGAGACAAGTTCACTCGGAAATCTTTTCTCTTTTTGAAGACGAGTTGGAAAAGATCTTAAAACTCATGACATTTCAAGTCCAATTTAACGAGTGTGAAAAGGAAAAAACACTCAACAATATTTTTGTTTTTAGATGAGTTGGAAAATATCTTAACTTGAACTCACTTGGGCGATTCTAGGTGGCAAGTCATGGGGGAGGCCAAGGCTCCCGTGCTGGAATTTTGTGGAATGTCAACATCTTACAAATAGCCAACATAATCTTGGGAAAACCCAAAGCTCTCCAAGTATAAGAGGATAAAGCGCTAGCGGAGGTTATAGTCTCTGTTATATATCAGATAATGTCTCTTATTGGAAAAGACATAGGCGGGGGCATTGGATACCCCACAAGGCCATCCCAATCAAAGGGAACCTCTTCAGGACGTGGAGGGAGAGAACTCAGGGAGAGAAACACTCTCTCATGTTCAGAAGGATCATTATCAGGAATGTTGACAATGTGGTTGAAGGATGCATCATCCTCCAAACAGAGGTTTGGATTGAGTAGAGATTGCACTGGTACAACCACTTCTTCGACTCGAGGTTGAAGAGGATGAAAGATAACAGGGATAGGGGACACATCACCCTTGACAGCGGGGGTATGGTTCGGAGAGGATTGGAGTGGCATTACTGCCGTGTCAATCAAAGGAGAAACAAGGTGTGGGGAAACCACAGACACTTCAGAACCCAAAGGGCCCTTAGGTGAGAACCAGGATTTTGGTATCCCAGTTGTATCTGGACATAAACGAGTAAGGTGCTCTCCTTCACAAGTCCTGAAAAGGAATTTAGGCTTACATATGAGGCATATAGGATTCTCAATTACCCCAACTTCATTCCTAAAAACTGGTGACATGCTCTCAATGTGACTAGAAGAGGTGAGAGAGTCATATTCTACGTGATGTGCAGAGGTTGGAGATGTGACATTGATATGATTCATGGCGACCAAAGTGATTCCCCCAGCCAGACTAGTAGTAGTTGGGTGTTGGTCATCAACATGAATCACAGAGGTCATCATCCCCTCTCCAACATGACTGGAAGAGGTTGGTGAGGGAGCTCCAGTATGAATGGCAGTGACTGGACTAGTGGTGATTTAGGGCATTTAATACCAAGGTCCAGGGAAATATTGGTTTTAAAACATTGTAGGGCAGGAAATGTCCCAGTTTACCCCTTGTCCCTATCCAGAAAGATAGTATCCTCCACCAAATTGGTTCGAAGAGGCTTGTACGGGCATCATCACTGAAGTCTGTGAAGAGACAGAGGTATGATAAGAGTTATTCAAATGAGAATATATGTTTCCCCCTTGTGAAGGGGTTCTATAAATAAGGTATATCGAACTGCAAAATTGATTCTCCCTGTATGAAATACCCGGGGATACATAAGGACCCATCATGGGGAAAGTGTTTGAAGGAACTGACATGGCAGACAAAGGATACATGGATTGCGTGTAATGAGTATAATAAGCACCCATTTGAGTATGGGCTCCTGGAGGAGAATAACTAGGACTGGATCCATAAGAGGGAAGGTTCCAACCTCCCATAGTGAGAGATGGTTGAGGGAAATGACTCATGTCAAACAAAGAAGTAGGCATCGGGGCCATGGTGCCCCCAGATCCAATTCTAGGATTCATATAAGTGGACTAGGGAGAGTATTGCAAGGGTGAATTCATATCAACAGGAACATGACTAGAGACCCAAGGCATGAACTGAGCGTCATAGTTCTACATACCATTATGAAAAGGGGAAGGATTCATCCCCATGAAATGAGTAGGAATCATCGGGTGAGTAGCAGTAAATGAGGGAAAAAAAGGAACTCCACTATCCATGATAATGAAAACTTAGTATAGACTCCTAAGGCCAACTAGTAATCAAAGAGCACACCAAAATTCAAACGACCAAAATGCACACAAACGGGGTAAAGTGTCTGAATGTAGCCTCCCTCTCTAAAGAAGGTATGTCTCTCCCAAGAGGGGCCTGAGACTCCCTGCTAAAGATCAGAGGTATTAGAATCAGTTATAAGGGACCTTGTGGGCTTAACAACTAGTCGGTCAGATCTTGCCGGAGAGGTAATCCTCCATAAAGGTTGTGTGTTGTCTGACCCTTATCTAAACTAGAGTACCTGCAGAATAACCCATGCAAGTAACCTATGTGGCACCTAAGTCAACCAGCTAAGAAACCAATGTATAACCGATGCACAGGAGAACAGTCGTAAGTCAGGTCCACCGTATGAGCAAGGTAGGAAAGCCTAAAACCTTGAAAGTATTGCCTCTCATGGAGGTAAAGCAACTAGCAAGATCACCAGATATGAATAGATCCCCACAAATATATCTAACACTAAGAAGGTATCAGGGGGATATCCCTTCAACCAACCTCACACAACCTTGTGATTAACTCTAGTGTGAGTGGAGCCTCCTGATATTACCAATTATACAATGGATTTCTCCACTTCTTTTCTCAGACACATATGTTGATTTAATGTCCTTGGAGAAGTTTACTCACAAAATCCTATTCCAAGGCACTAAATCTTAAGCTAGTTTGTGCACCCTAGAAAATAAAATCGTGAATAATCAATTTAAATTATAGCATTAATTTTAGTGGTCATGATTACTCAAAAAGGTATGGTAGTGAAACTCATGATGTTATGACTCTACAAGAAAAGTAAATATGAATATAATGCACAGCCCTAACTTTAACTTTCAATGAATGATATGCTTCTAATAAAAAATGAAATTTTTAATTTCAAATCTACAATTTTGAAGTAAAAATGCAATCTTTCACTAAATGCACCAAGCTAATGACAAGGACTCAAAACACAAAAATGCCAAGCAATGAAAAATGCCTTTTTTTTTTGTATTTTCAATATAATAAAATGAAAATGCATGGACTGAAAAGCAACTTGATATATAAATTCTACTATGTATAGAAAGAGATAACTCAATGAGAATACCAAGGAGCAGAACACCCAACCCAATGTACAAGGACAATCAAAATTAAAAGTTGATGAGAAAGACTCCGCCCAAAAATTCAACTCCAGACAGGTTTCCTGTCATCCCACAGACACTTAACAGGAACTACAGAGACCTAAGAAGACTCAACAAACATCAAATCTCACCCATCAACCACCATACCCAACAAACAAGCAAGGAAAGCTGATGTACGCAGCTTGTAGAGAGACAACCCATGTATGTACGTGACTATCAGGCCAAAAATCATGTATGTGTTTCAAAAAACAAGGTTAGGCAAGGGAGAAGGCTGAAAAATCAGACCTAGAGTGAAAAGAAGTTGTCAAGCAATGATACGACAAGAAACAAAAAGGAATGAGAGCAATGTAAGGTGAAAAAGTACTCCAAACCCTAAAAAATAAGGTCATCCCCAGTATGGTCCCCAATTATGTTATGAGGGAAAAACTCTCTATGGCTAGGGTAAACCACAACAGATGGAAATGACTACAAAAATCAACTCTATCCCAAAAACATGTTATATATAAAAATGTGCAGGCGAGATAAGAAAGAGTCCTACCTCATTCATATGTTTGATGATGTCCATCGTTGAGCACTTTGACACAAAGCAATATAACTGCAACTAGTTCTCAACAACCAAGCAAAACAAGCATATGGTGATAATATAAAAGGTTAGCACATTAGATTACATAATCCATTAATATACATAACAAATATTCCCATGGATAATAACTCAAATATTTTCAAGATATCAATTGGATGGGAAAGGAGTATTTCTATTAATAAATGATTAGCAAAAGTGAAAACATTACAGACTTTCATGTCGGCACGGTTCAGAACCGAGAAACTAAGTTCCTTCCAGCTGGGCCTCCACCACTTCAATCCTCCACCAGAGGCAAGCTCATAGAAGAGAGACAATGAGGTCCTAAATCAATAAGGGAAGAGCTTGGGGGTTGAACGTTGTGTTCAGACTTAAAGGATGGAGACTCAATATGAAGTAAATAATTTCTCCAGAGTAACTTTGCTCTCAAAGTTGAATTATTTCTCCTCTTTTCCATAGCTCAGATTTGGGCCATGTATAGCCTTCAAATGGAACTGAAGGGATTATTCAGAACATTTCGAGTATATGGAAGGCCAAGGATCATAGATCTCCTGTCATGACATGGAAACTCGACATTAATTTTCATTTTTTGGCACAAATCCTGATGTACGTGGGTTGTAGTGGAGCAAACTGCGTATACGCATGTTGTATAGTAGGGAAGGTGCGTACATGTTGAAAATTTTGTATTTTTAGTTTAGGATTTTACAAACATGGATGATAAGTCTGCATGGGGGATTGGAAAAAGGCCTTCTATGCAATATTTCATAGGGTGAGGCAAATCTTTCTATAATAGTAAGATCTTATTAAAGGCTTCCACTGCCCCATTTTCTTGAGGGTGATAAGGTGTACTCTTTTGATGATAGAATTCAAAATCCTCAGTCATAGCCTTGATAGTACTATTGATGAAGTGAGTGCCTTGGTCACTCATCAAAATCCTTGGGCATCCAAATCTAGTGATCACTTTCTCAAACAAGAAGTGTGTTGTTGTCTCTATGCTAAAATATTTTACTGGTGCTGCTTCTTCCCATCTCGTTAAGTACTTCATCACAGTAATGATATACCTTTCTCTTGACCTCTTTGTTGGTGGATTAATTGGTCCCACAAATTCTATTTCACATTTGTCTAATACTTGCAAGTTTACTTGTGGTCTTAGGGGCATCTCATCCCATCTATTAGGTTTTCCAACCCTCTGACATCCATCACATCTCCGACAGTAGTCATTTTCATCTCTGTGAATGTTCATCCACCATAGTCCTATAGGAAATACCTTCTCCATGGTATATTTTCCTGCATATTTTCCTCCATCTATTCACTCATGATCCTCTGTTAAAATCCTAGGCCTTTCATGTTCTAGCACACATCTTCTCAAGATGTTGTCTGCGCCCATATTGTATAAGTGTCCTACAATCAATTGATAGTCTACAACTATGACTACAATATTTTTCTTCTACACAATGTTGAAATATTGTGGCACAATCCCTGTACTCAAGTATTCAATGATGTCAACAAAATATTCATCAGCTACTTGGACTGAAAATAACTGTGCATCAGGGAATTTGTCCTCTAAATTTGTAGGTTCCTCTCCATTGGTGATTCTTTATAGGTGATCAGGTCCTGCATTCAACTTCCCTGGTTTCACTATCACTTCAAAGTCAAATTCCTAAAACAACAGTAACCATCTACATATTCTCCCCCTAACACTAGCTTGTTGAATAGGTATTTAAGGGTTGAATGATCTGTGACATCTCAAAATTTTTGTCAAGTAAATAGTGTATGAACTTTTGCAGTGCATATACCATTGCTAGGCATTCTCTTTCTGTAGTATTGTAGTTTTGTTCTGACAGATTTCTTCTTGCAGATGCTACAAGATGGTCTAATTTTCCTACTCCTAGCTATGCCAGAATAGCTCCAAGTTCTATGGATGATGGATCTACATGCACATGAAATGTTTTTGCACAATCTGGAAATACCAGAATAGGTGATGTGACCATTATTTCTTTTAGAGTGTCCAAACCTCATTGACAGTCCTCATTCCATTGGAATTTACTATCTTTCTTCAACACTTTCTCCATCAGCACAGTGATCTGGGAAAACCTTTTTATGAATTTCATGTAGTATCATGTGTGGCCCAGTGTTTCTCTCAAATAGAGCACTGATTTTGGTGGTGGTAAATTAACAATTACTGCAATCTTGGCAGGATCTACTATCAAGCCTTGTTTGCACACTATGTGTCCCAATAATATTTTGAATGGTGTCCCAAAGATTCACTTCTTGATATTTAATGATATTTGAGACTGCCTACATCTTTCCAACATTAGCCTTAACACTTCCACATGGTCTTTCAAAAGAATATATACGTTCCAATCATTCAGGTACACTTCTAAAAACTAATGGATGAATTCTTTGAATGCATCTATGACTACTCTTTAGAATATTGTTGGTGCATTCTTCAATCCAAAATGCATGACTGTGTACTAGTAGGATCCCCTTTCTATGGAAAAAGTGGTCCTGTATCAGTCTTTGGGAGCTATCTTGATCTTATGGTAACCTGAGAATCCATCTGTGAATGAGTATGCTTCCCAACCTCCTACATTCTCTAATACCTCATCTATGAAAGGGGTGGGAAAAGGGTCATGTGGGAAAGCATCATTCAATTTCCTGAGATCTACATAGATCCTTATCCCTCCTTGTTTCTTTTCATATACTACCATAGGGCTTATCCATTCTTATTCTTCTACTAGTTCAATGATTCCAGCTTCCAACATTCTGTCAATTTCTTCTTTTACTTGCTTCTTATATATTGGATTCATTCTATATGGTCTTTTTTTTACTGATCTAGCCTCAGGTTTGAGAGGTATATTCATCTCTCCTAGCTCTCCTTCTATGCATTTCATCTCTATAAAGGTTGTTGGGAACAAGTCATTGTAATTGCGTAGTAACTCTGTTATTCTTTCTATTGTTTGTTCATCACAGTAGTCTCCAATGCTGGCCATTTTGGGATTATCATCTGGCCCAATGTTTACTTTCTTCACCTTGTTTGGTGCAAAAAATACTTCTGATTCTAGATATGGAACTTCCACCTATATTTCTTCTTCAATATCTATAATGTGATTGTTGTGTGGGTCATCTTCATCTGGTGCTTCTTCCTGCACATGCTAGCATGACAATAGTTCTTTCACTGTCTTTCTATTTTGTTGTTGGCATTTTGTTATGAGTTCTACTTCTAGTTATTGAATGATTATTACCCCTCTTATATGCTTGATTGTTAAATCCATGTTTGGGTTCTCATGTTCAAATGAGAAATTTACTACAAAATTATTATGTAGTGTTGTCCATTCTACAGTTCCTCTTCACAGTTCTTGGTCCACATACCAGTTTTCTCTAATTCCTTCTAGTGTATGAATAAAGTGATGAGGCCATTATTTTGGTGGTGTTAGCATCCATAGTGTTCTGCACTTCTCCAAGTGTTCCAATGGTGACCCCTTTCCATCATATCTTTGCATCATTCTCCTCTTCTACTCTGTGCCAAAATCTGATGTGCAGTAATCTTTTACATTGGTAGTAGTCCTTAACTATCTCTTTATGCACACCCCACCATCTTGCAAGTGTTTCCTTGAGTGTTATCTCCAGGGATAAGAGCCTCTGATTTTCTAGCACTTCATATTCATATCTTGTTAGGAATTCTTAAAATTCATTCATCCCATGAAAACTAGGAGGTTCTCTTATCTATGTACCTACCCATATTATTGTGTGGTCTATTCTTGCACACCTTCTTGTGGATACTTCATGTAATCTCTGTTGCTAGTTCTTCGGCCCTGTATTTGAGTATGACACACATGATGTGATACTTCTCCAACTGAGTATCCCATATGCAGTTGGATTTACATAACATTCTTCTTGTGCGGTGGTTATGTATAACTGGTTGATTTCCTCTAGGTCTAAGAAAGTGGGTTCTACAAACCTTTCTCCTTCTAATGGGTCTAGTGGCGCAACGACTTTGTATTCTCTTGATTCAAATGTCATACTCCTTGTCTTCAAATTGATTATGGCCTAGTTTTAAAATTCCCAATCCAAGACAATAAATGTTGGGTAAGGTGTTGGGCCATCCACTATTTCTATCACTTCAAAATCAGCTTTAGTGCACACTCCATCTAGATCTATTGTCACACCCTTTAGCCTTCCAATTGGTGGAACTCTATGTTGATTTGTTAGTTTCAGCTGAACAGGTGAATATCCTAATGTGGGCTCTCCCATACATTTCCATGTCTTCTTAGGTAACACATTTACTTTGGAGCCTAAATCCAGTATAATATCCCCCATGTTGAAATATCCAATGTCGGAATTCAATCTGAACTCTCTACTTGTCCTCCTCCTTATATGCAAGTGATTAACTATTTTCTTCTCTTTCTTTCCCTCTACGTCTCTATTACATATTTCTAAAATATTTTGTAATAATTTAATATATGATGGATCATTTATTAGTTTAACACAGGATTGCAGAAAAGCCTTTATGGTACTTACTTGTCTTACGGGTTGTGCTTCATTAGTGTGATCCAGTGATGAAGGAATATCGTATGTTGGTACATCCTAAGTATGTTGCGCATTTGATGTAGATGCAATGTATAGCTTCTAGAATTATTGTATGGCTTGCTTGAATAGCTCCTTTTCGTTATACGCATCAAACTGCTTATGTGGTTTGACATTCTTCTTCACCGATTGGTGTTGTGTTGGATATTGTCATACTGCATCATCTCCCGTATTAGCTCCTCTGTCTGTAATTATGTTGATATTTTTTCCATCATCCCTTTATTATATAGAAATCCATTGAGCATTATGATTGTTATGGTTCCTGGTTTCCTCGATCTTGCCCAAAAGTGTCGAATAGTCTTTTGTTTCATGATCTGATGTGCGACAATACATACATGTCACAGGTGGAAGTTGACATTCTCTTGCATAGTGTCCTGGTTGTTGACAGTTATAGATTACCACCGGTCCTCTACCTCTCCCAAAGATTCCTCTACCTTATCCTCCACCTCTATATCCAAATCGATATCCTCGCGGGGCGTTGTACTAAGGCACCTGATTATACTGTGCGGGATTATACTGTGGTTACATGGTATTGTACTACAACTGCGCAGTGTTATATTGTTGTGGTGCAGTGTTATATGGGGCTTGTACTTGGTTAAAATGTGGTACATATTTCTCTGTCATCGTATCTTCCTTCACCTTATAGGCCTCTCATGTTCTTTCCCTCATCAATTCCATTGTCCTGCAATATTTGTCATCATAGCCTACTGACTTGCAAAAGTTGCAATATGAACTCTTTATGCATCATTGGAAAATGTTATGGATCATGCCCATGTGTCTTATAGATCTCACACCATAGTCCTCTTGTCGACAAAGGGTTTGGCAGTCCTGTTTCCATGTACTGCGCAACAGTTGGGCACTCATTCTCGTGATGTCATTTTGTCCTACATGTGGTACACCAAACAACTTCTCTTTTGTCCTTACCCCTATTCTGGTTTAATTTAAATGTTAGATTATTCAGGTCCTCCTTCATCTCCTCTATTGTTCGATCAATCTTCTGGTATTCATTATCTTCCAGTTGTAAGGATGTTTGCAAAGCCTCTGCCTGAGGTTGAAACTTTTATTGTCTCAAAGGGTATTTCAAGTGTGGTAGCATGGAATTCACAACTAGATGTCTATGATGCATATCTGGCATGACATACTTCAACTTTCCCTTCAATCGTTTGAATCTCTGGTCAATCTCCCAGACAGATTCCCTTGGTTTCTATCTGATCTCCATCATCTCATTCATGTACTTATCCTCTGAGCTAGGCTTCTTTAATTCATTTATCAATAGCTTCTTAATATCCACAATCATTTTGGTTGTTCCTGGTGGACTGTTTGCAGCTAATATCATGTACCAATCCAGTGCGCAGTCTCTTAGTGTGATAGCTAACTACAAAAGTTTTGTATCCTCATTTTTTATCTGATTTGCTTCCCGGATATTTTCACAAATGAACAAGTTCTTCTCATGGTCCTCAAATGCCTCTCCCTTGAATTCTAGTAACCTAATGGTGCGATCATGTCCTGCCATTGCAAACTGTGCTAGAATACTACCTCCACGCGGTGTATATCCTTGACTAATGCTTCTTGAACTGGCTCCCTTAGTTGTTTCTCCCTGTGTATATGTACTTCCTATTGTGTGTCTTCCACTGAAATTCGGTTGTCTAAATGGTGGTTTTCTTTCTGGTGTATTAGTCGCACATGGGTTTATGGTTTCCAAACTCACACTGATATGGATAGGAATTATTCCTTTGGTTCCTTCCCTCATACCTCTGGTATTCCTTTCATATGTAACACATAGGATTTCCTCAATATGCTCCATAGCCCAGAGATCCTCTACCTCTTCTTCATCACTTTCCAAGCCTTCCCTCGCGGCTATGGCTCTCTTCTTATTGTTCACCTTGTGTTGGTAGGGTGCTCCATTGCATGTTCTTCCAGTTGTTTCCATGATTTTCTTGATCGGGTATTCCTCTGTCATGATTTTGTCAAAGGCCTCCTCCTTATTTCCTTTATCCCTCTCTTCCTCCATTTCTATGACTCTTGTTAGTGCTTCCCCCCTTCCCCCATGCACGCAGGGAAGTTTAGATATATGATGCCATTGTCATTACACCTTTTTCATATAGTAAAATATTGATGGAAGTATACAACAATCTAATATAGATACCTCTAGGTCCCTTCAGGAACTCTTTATTTGTTGTGTTGTAAGATGTTGCAGTATCTACTGCAAATTCTATGATAAATCCTGCAACAATGTTGTCTAACCAGAAATCTACTGCACATGTAAATTTTTTGTCAACTTATTCTATCTGTGTGATATCCACAGAATTTCACTCTAGCTATTTGATCTGATTTGTAGGGTGGTTTTCTTTCAACCTCAATATCCACTCCTACAAGACATGTGGGAAATCATAGAAAAATACTTCATGCAAGTCGCTAAATATGTACTTGTCCAAATATTCACACGGTGTTAAATTTGGGTTTATGTTATCTTTCTGCGTAAATTCCAACTCCCTTGTTTTCAACCAGATCTCAATATTCACCTTCATTGGGTTCCACGGTATAAACATCCCCTTTTATATTCTCATTCGTTTTAACGTTTTCTCACCAGATATGACATTATTTTCATGATTCTTCAACAGATCTCATTCACTCAATCCCATTCTATTCCAACCAAAAACAGAACCATTTCTTGATCTTAAAATATTGTTACTACCTTTCTTGGGCTAACCCATGTTCAGATATACCATGGTTTCCAACAAAACCCCTTTAAAACTATCGACCCCTCTGGTACACCAGAAGGCAACGCAGTAAACAGAGTGCATTGCGCAATCTCACCTAAGATAGTTCTATTGGTGGCTACAATGATCAGGTGCTTGCAACTTGGGAATGGGTGGGGATCTAGGATTAAACTCTTTGATCTTCATTTGTTACTTTAAAATTCATCTTATATTGAATATCCTATCATTCTTATTCATGCATGTAAAATAGTATATCTAACTAGTCATTCACGCATTTGTCTAACATCTAATCATTGACATTAAAGGAAATACACAATATTCAATCACATAACACATCATCTACCATGGTTCACCCCTCTTGGGCTATGTCCAAAACTATTTGGTTTCTCTTCTCTTTTATTATGGTGTTTCCAAAACTACAACATCGCACACATTACTACTTTCCATCAAACGGGTTGAGATCTACAATGAGGAGGACTAGATCACACCAGGCTCCTCATCCTGTGATCTAACCCTCAATATCTACCCTATTTTCCCTCCTTAGCTCAACAACTTACAAAACAGATCATATTTACAGTCATTCTAGTCCTCTCACATCAAACCTGAGCATTACGAATCAACAACTACTGAACAATGTTTGAACCTTGACCTAGACCTCCTAGGTACCTACTTATAAATGTTTTGGGCTTACAATCCATTACATATTCTTACCAAAACCCTAACCCTATCATGGTTAGATCTTCTTGCATGCATGTTTCACATAATTTCCTCTTCTGCATGCGTTATCTTGAACGTGCTTCTTTTCCTTCATGTGCATCTACCTTACACGTGTTGCTTTTTCTGCATGCGCGTCTGCCTTACACGTGTTTCTTTTCCTCAAATATGATCTTGCGCCCAACACTTGGTGTGATGCCTTGCTAGGATATATTTTCTAATTAGGGTTCATTGTTAATGGTAGAAGCCTTAGCTAGAGTTTGGAATCATTTGTATTTTCCTTGCTTGCGATAAGATTGAAGGAGTAGCTTGTAATAATCTTAAGCTTTTGGAGTGGTTAGGAGTAGCTTGGCGTGATTCCTTGATGGGTCGTGTTTGTTGGTTATGGTTTATTATTAATAGTGGATGTCTTATTTAGGATTTGGAATCATTTGGAGTGTTCTAGCTTATGATTAGCTTGAAGGACACGTTCTAACAAAGTGTGATAAATTGATTGTTATTTACTTGAAACTTCATTTGATGTATGTATGAAGTGTTGTTCAAGTTTCATGTACTTGTAAATATGATTTTAGCTTATGTTGTCATGGTGATTGAGTAGTTTCTATCACTAGTTATGTAAGCTAATTTAACATAACAATGAGCATATTTTTTTCAATGATAAATATATTGTTCATAAGTAATTTTCTGATTTGTTAGATGTTGGGGATTATACCCTTAGGGTTGTGAATTTTCTCCCCTTGAAGTACATTGTTTCACTATGTATTTTGTTGCATTGCCCTATGTATTTTGGTTGCACATAAATGAAATATATGCTATTGTAATTTATATTTCAGATTCAGAGATAATGTTGAAATTTTATTGGAAATAGATTTGGGGAACCTCAAGTTTTGAGGTGAATTTCTGAATTTGTTTTAAGATCAAAGTTTACCAAGTTTCCACACTTGAGCCATTTGTGTTGGAGATATTACACACACCTAGGATTTTCCTTTCATTTTTGTTTCCTATGTTTATTTGTCTATTTTTAGGGTCCCTTATTATGAGATATTCTCCCCTCATTGAGGATATTATCCCCTAGACAAGGGTGCCACATACCCTCCAGTCAACTCTTAGTTACCATTTAATTAGACTAGTTGAGTGAAGTGTTGCATGTAAACATTGGTTTTATCACCAATTATTGCATGCTAACCTAATGATCATCGACAGTAATGTGCACTTGCATTGGGATCATCACCAGTAAGGTGAATTCCACATGTGTAAGTTATATCCTCCTCATTCCACTCTGGTTTCGCTAGTTAACTAACGACTGCATGGCCAGTTAACTAGGATTAGGTGGAAGTTGACTCCAGTGACTTCCACTATGTGTTAGATCTCTCTAGAGAACTTCTAATGCGTAATATTTGACTACTATGGAAACTTAGTTGTGTGATACAGAGTATATCACTTGTATTGTATCATTCCTCTCATTTGGTTAATATAAATTCTTTCATTCTTTCCTCCATTTTTGTCTCTTTTCTTCACACCATTGCATGTTGTGTATGATTCATTGTTAGCTAGATCATATTTGCAAGTATCTCAGAAACTTTACATGGTATCAGATCCCACAGGCCTCTAGAAAGGATAATCATCAATACTCTTTTGTAGGTACCAAAGATGGAAAAAAGTATGAGAAAATATGTAATTTCCCACATCTGCAATTCTAATGCCATATAACTACTTCGAATGGAAGCCAAGAATTTCCCACATGATCATGGATAAAGGCTTGTATCAGATAGACATGGCCATAGAAACAGAACCCACCTCAACAGTGAAAAAATACAAGTACTTCAACCTCATGGACAAGGCTTACGATCTCCTATGCATGTCTATTTATCCCAACTTATGGTTTCACATCGATGCATGAAAGACACCAAATGAGATCTGGACCATCTTGGATGGAATCTTTGGAAAGAAGAATGAAATAAGGAACCATTTTCTCAAAGTATAGATAAACTCCTTGGATTCGAAGATCTTTGAAAATCTCCAATATTTCTTCACCAAATTTAAATCTCTCCTCTGTGAATTCAAAGATTGTGGTATCGATAAATACAAAGTAGAAAACAACTGATTCTTTCTATCATGGAAAAACATGGACCAAAATATAGTGTATTTGTCTCTACATTTCATTCTAATAGATTCAATGCAGGATAAACCTAGACCATGCCTTCATTATCAAAATTTATTGAGGCTTTGACACAGGAGTAGGATAAGCTCATTTATATGGGAATAATCAAGGGCCCCAATGCACAAGCACTTTTTGTGCATGATGGAAGCAACTCTCAAAATCCTAAATCCAAATAGATATTCAAAGGAAAGGCTTATGCAAAGCCAAAGAAGGAAGGGTACTCCAAACCCTTCATTGATTCCTCGGGTTCCAAAGGTGGAAAAAGAAAACAAGGGAATGAGTGTGTTTAATGAAATTGCGAGAACCATCCAAAATATGCATGCATGAAGAAGAAGAATGATCAACTGGAAAAAATTCTTGAGAAAAACAATCCCGGGGACTTCATTCCTAAGGATTCCAAGAAAATTTTAAAAGATCAAGACCCCAATATAAGTAATCCTCATGCATAAGTAGTTGTACATTCTTCTCCTGACACTTGGATTTTATATTTAGGAACTTTCCATCACATGGAAAACATAAAGGATATTCTATCTTCTGTAACTACATGCACGGGGACTCTTATCGTTATGGGGATGAATCTCCAGTCAAGGTCACTAGAAAAGGGAGAGTGGAACTAGACCATGGAATCTTTGAGAATGTCCTACATGTTCCTCAACTTTTGGTGAATCGACTCTCGATGTATCAAATTACACACTCAGGATCAGGAAAAAAGGTGGAGTTCACACCAGACTCCATGTCCATATTCAACATGCAAAACAAATCCAGAATTTTTGTCGAGGAGGTAAATCATAAATCTTGGTTATATACTTTTACTAATTTTATTGAACCTAATTCCTTTGTCCTACTTACTAATGTTGGTGATTGTAGTAGATTATGGCATGAGAGGTTTGGTCACCTAAACCCTTAAGGTACATGAAACAACTTAGAAATAAGGGGATGGTCACAGGGTTACCTAATATCCACTTTTCCAAATGTATTTATGAAGGATGTGTCCTTGGAAAGCATCCTCTAGAGAAGTTCTAGAAGGGGAAGGATCACAAGGCCTCCTCTCCATTGGATCTGATTCACAATGATCGCATGGGTCCATTCTCACATCCATCCATAAACAAGGCAAGGTATGTGCTTACATTTTTTTATGATTACTCAGGTTATACTTGGGTATTTTTTCTCAGGAATAAATTTGACATATTTGAGCATCTCAAAGAGTTCAAGGCACTCATTGAGACTCAATCAGTGAGAAAGATAAAATCCCTATGTATAGATAATGGGGGGGAGTATGTCAACAAAGATGTACATAATATTTGTCTTGAGGCCAAGGTATAGTTGCAACACATTGTACCATATATTGTGCAATAGAATGAGGTTGTTGAGTAGAAAAATAGATATCTCAAAGTGATGGCCAATTGCATGCTACATGAAAAGGAACTTCCTCCCAATCTTTGGCCCAGGACACTTAAATGTGCCAAATACATCCAAAACATATCACCCCATAGATATTTTAAGGACATGACTCCTTTTAAGGCTTGAAGAGGTAACAAACTGGAAGTCACCCACTTATGCATATTTGGATCATGAGCATGGGCTCGCATTCCCTATGAGAAGAGGAAAGCATTAGATCCACAAAGAAACCCATGCATATTTGTTGGATATCCTGATGGTGTTAAAGGATACATATTACTTGATCCCTCTACATACCATCTCATCATTGAGTGTAGTTTCCAGATCAAGGAAAGTCCCTCGCATGCTCTGCATGAGCCACATGCAAATATTTTGTACTTCCACCAGTTGTGGATGATTATTCCACACATTTGGATCACACCATAGATTTGAGTTATGATACAAAGTCAAAATATTCATAGGATATAGATGATCATTCAAAGAATTCATATGCAAAGTCACTACACACATATCAGGAGACAAAGAAGATGCCCAAGTGGGAACAATCTACTAGATCTCAATATTCGAGGAGGACTAGATCTCAGTATGAGCATCCTCCTCATGTACTCATTTCCACTAAACCCATGATGCCTCTACATTGTTATATGGTTCAATATATAGACCCAAATACCTATAGAGAGGCTGAAGGGAACCCCTTTTGGGAAGAAACCATGCAGTAGGAGTAAAACTATATCCTTAAGAACTAGACTTGGGATCTAGTTCCACTTCCTTAAGACATGAAGATTTTCCGATGCATATGGGTCTACATGACCGAAAATGCAATAGACAGACGAGTGAAAAGACACAAGTCAAGATTGGTTTCCAAAGGATTTCAGCAGATCCACGAGATCGACTATGATAAGAATTTTTCTTCAGTAGTAAAGTTGGATTCTATCAAGTTAGCCCTTCTTGTTGGAGCATCCAGGGGATGGAAAGCACATCAGATGGACGTGAATACTGATTTTATTCATGGGGATCACTCAGAGGATATTTGTATGGAGAAGCCACCTAGATTCATACATAATTCATCTTTAGTGTGTCGACTCAAAAAAAATTTCTATGGCCTCAAGAAAGCTCTTAGAGCATGGTACACAAATATAGACTCCTTATTTCCCTGGAAGAATTTTTTCATATGAAAATCTAATAAAATGTCTACATGTTGAGGGCCACTAACTCACTTTTGATCCTAGTTCTTTATGTGCATGATTTTTTTTATCACCGGCAACTTTGTTTCAATGATTTCCTCAATCAAGGGATTTCTTCATGAAAGGTTTTCGATGATGGACATGGGTCCACTCCATTTCTCTCTTGGTCTTGATATCATCCATGATGCTTCATGAATGAAGCTATATCATGATAAGTATGTTGGGGATATCATGGAGATATTCCATATGATAGACTACAAGTCTGCACCTACACCTTTCTTATCTGATAATAGACTTGATGATGCTAGAGGTAGACCACTAACAAACAACACCTTGTATAGACAACATGTAAGGAGCCTTATGTATCTCACCCACACCTGACCATATCTATCATATGCAGTAGGAGTAGTCTCCATGTACATGCAGGAGCCACATGAGTTACAATGGAAGGCTACCAATCACATCCTCATATACATTCAGGGCACCATTAGTTATGGGATCCATTATGCAGCAGGTTGAAATTTCAATCTCATAGGATTCAAGGATTCTAATTAGTTTGGCAATGGAATCGATTGCAAGTCCACCTCCAGGTACATGTTGAGTTTGGAATCTGTCCCAAAATGTTGGTCAAGCAAAAATAATTCAGCTATTTTTCTATCTTCAGTAGAGGCCAAGTAAGGGGTAGCCATCAACATCACCATCTAGGAATTTTGGCTACAAAAATTCATCACCAATATTGGCATTCAGTTCCACCATCCAACTGTGATTTGGTGTGACAACTATAGTACACTCAAATTCTGTCAAGATCCAGTACAGATACAACGAACAAAACATATCGAGATCCATATGCATTTTATTAGGGAGTTGGTTCTTGATAGGGTCATCAATTTTTAGTACTTCCCTTCTGTCGATCAGACTATCGACATCTTCACCAAGACATTCACTGAGCAAAAATTCCATAGTTTACATGATTGTCTTGGAGTAAAAGACATAGTTTCCTAGCAACTGTCTTTCTCTTTTTTTGATACATTATATTTTTAGGGCAAGGGGGGGGAGGGGGTTCCCATGAGGTTTTCCCTCTTTCCTCACTTTATTTCAATTTTCATTAGTTGTAATATTCATGGTTACTTAACATGGCCTCTATTGTCGAGACCCATTCATTATGTATACTCCCTAGTAGTGTTCGGGGGGGGTGTTGGAAATATTACACACACCTAGGATTTTCCTATGTTTATTTGGCTATGTTGAGGATCCCTTATTCTAATATATACTCCCCTCATTGACGATGTTCTCCCTTAGATAAGGGTTCCACATACCCTTCAATCAACTCTCAGTTACTATTGAGTTAGACTAGTTGAGTGAAGTGTTGCATTTCAACTTTGGTTTTATCAACAAGTGTTGCATGCTAACCTCGATATCATCACCAGTAATGAAAAATTGCATTTGGATCATCACCATTAATGAACATTCCACATGTGTGAGTGATATCCTCCTCATTTCACTCTAGTTTGGCTAGTTAATTGATGATCGCATCGCCAGTTAACTAGGACTAGGTGGAATTTGACTCTAGTGATTACCAGTGTGTGTTAGATCTCTCTAGAACACTCCTAATGTGCATTAGTTTACTACTATGGTGAGTTAGTTGTTGATATAGAGTATATAACTTGTATTTTATCATTTCTCTCATTCAGTTAATCGGAATTTTTTTATTCTTTCCTCCATTCTTGTCTCTTCTCTTCACACCATTGCATGTTGTGTATGCTTCATTGTTAGCTAGATATTCTATGCAGGTATATCATAAAATCTACAATATGTGGGTATGACTATGTTCTCTTTATCATCGATCTCAAAGATTTTACATTGCATTTTTTTAAGGTTAGTGATGCACAAATTTATTGAGCCAACAAATTGGATCTTGTTGCATTGTGTCAAGAGAGAGGCCCCAACAAGCATAGTGAAATGAATATGCTAGGTAGCTACACACTAGGTGGGTCTATAGGAACCCTTCGCATGGTATACATGGTTCTCCACTCAGTGTTCCAACCATTCTTGAATATGCTCCATTTCCAATGGCATCTTGCAAAGTGTAAGGTACTAGGGGGGCTTGTAGAGACCATAAAATCCCCATAAATAGTCGTCAAAATGGAGAGTAATTCCATTATTAGAAGATGCATCAAATTGCACAATGAATAAACCCCTTGGATATAGATATAAAAAACCCTCCTTAAATAAAAGGGGATTATGGATTTGATAAATTTAGTTGTGTAGATCCACCAATATAGGCCACAAGACAAAAAAATGACGAATGAGCCCATAATTTTGGTAGAATTAAGGTTGATGCTTGATTGTATTAGTCACATCAATAGTGGGAATAGAGGAAGTATTTTCCACATAAACAAGACTAGGAGGACAATAAAAAAATACATGCAGACCTAAAAATCATCTAAATTCATTAAAGGGCATGTGGACATTTATATAAATCACACAAGGGTTGTGAGAAATTGGCAACAAGGTGGTTATGTCCAGCTCTGATGACCTCAAACCTCAACTAGGTTATCCAAATATGTAGGAGTAAGGATCCATGGGAGTTGAGGATTGAACTTGAAATGGTGTAATCATCATTAAATAACATACCTATGAAAATTACAGAAGAAACCTTAGACATGGAGGTGAGTAGATAAGGTCACATCTATTGAGGATGGCTTTGGAGGATGGAAAAGGAGGAAGGTTTTTGGTGGTAGGTAGGGTTTTTGGTTGAGTGTTAGAGGATGTGAGAAGGAAGGGTTTGGATGGTTTCAAGGATAAAAATAAGGATGATGGTTCATGGATTAGGAATAATGATAAGTATATTCATTTTTCCATTGGTGAAAGGAAGAGTATTGTGCCTCATTATTGGATCCTAGATGGATTAGATATGTTATGGGAACGAGATCTATATATTTCTATGGATAGAATCCTATAGAATCTAAAATGTTTCCTTGGATAGGGGAGCCTTGGAGCAAGGTTATCTCTAGTAAAATCAAAATTTATCCTCCCAATGAAGGTATTTGCTTCTTTTATTTTGACAAATTTGAAAAAAAATGAGTTTTTTATTAGGAAAAAAAACAAATACAACATTCCACATAATTATAAAACAATATGAAAGATGTAGGTTTCAATCAAATGGTAGGAAATATTCAAGATATTCAAAAATTCATGGGACTTGTTGTATCATCAAGGGAACCAAGTTTCCATCCACCAAAATTCTTATGGATATTGTTCCCTAGCTTTGAACACGTGATGCTCCAGGATAACAATGCTATGGAGGTGTAGAACCAATATCCTCATGATATTCACCCTGTAGACCATCAAATGCATGGTCTAGTGTGTGTGTTGGGGGAATCTCATGGGCCCCAGGATTTTCATTCCTTTGATCTAGAGAAGGAGAGGAAAATATCATTGCGGGTATTTGGATCATGCTAGGACAATGTGGCGTTTGTGCATCACTGCCATTAGTGTCCCCATAACCAGGTTATCTTGTCAGATCCAAAAATTCCTATAGAATGAAAATGTTTCATTATTTCTCATATAACGATATTAGAAAAAATTTCTTAAAACAATATATGTCAAAAATAGTCTTTTTTTAAATTGTTCTTACCCAAAATTGTTCTATATCATACATTAAAATTTTCATCCTTTATTTTCTCTCCTTTGTAGGTGGATTATACATATCCAATTCAATGAATTCCCTATTTGTATTTCTCAAGGCCTTTTGAATTCTTTCCATTGGGTTGATGGAATCATATATTTCATCCCACACATCATTGTGCTTTGATAGTGTGCTCATATACATCAACAAATAAACATGTTAACTCAATTATTGTTAGCAATAATTTATATGTAAATCATGGTTATACATGCTGAGAGTTAGCCAATGCCTTCCCACGATCACCCTACTAGATTATAAGATGCATGACATTTTAGAATGTTAGAAAATAATCTAAGAAGCATGAGCTATTAAAATGTATGTTAAATATATAAAAAAGGAAAACATTAGTTATAGGTTTGGTATACTAGTAGAAAATATTTACCCCTATAATAGCAGTGCTTCCTTCAATTCAATTCAAATTGTAATCGACCAACAAATCTTCCCCTATAGCTATTGTTTTCACTACACATATGAATATATGATTTCCTTAATTCCCTTGAAATATACAATTGGGTTGCTTTCTTGTTGTGTTGGGTCTTGTACTATTAATAAGACCTGCAATATTCCTTGATGCCTTTGGCCTTCCATCAATATACATCGTCTCTCCTTTATTAGGATAGTTGTATTTTAGATATATCTAATTTGAAACGATTGCATATATACTTGGAATATATTGGACTAGCCTCAACCAATCTCCATAGTTGTAAAATGGTTTGACATACTCCATCAACTCAACAAGTCCTCCATATTTCACCTTTATTCCATCCATGGGGAATAAACCCATACCATGTATGGATGATGGAGTAATGTGACACATCCTCTCATTTAAACAAAACTTAGTGTCCAACTAAGGAATTTCATTGGGTATCCATTGTATCACTAGATGTTTGTACCTCAAAGGAACTTTGACGTCACCTATGATCTCATCGTCATAAGAACATGAACCTCCTTCAACAAGAAACAATTTCATGTGCCTATGGAATTTTCTTCTGACCTTTTCACATCTAGTTGATATTTCCTTGCTAGATTTGTTTGACATAACATTTTCCCCCCTCCCTCTAGAAATTCCCTCACCCAAGGATGATAGGTCTGACAAGTACCTATTCGGTTGTACCTAAACTCTATCGAATGAGAAAAAGTAGTTAGCAAAAGGGGATAATTTCAAATTTGAAACTATATTTCTAATTCCAAATCTAGACATTGTCATAATTTGAACCAATACATAATTCACATTTCTTCTATTGTTTTAAAATGTCCCAATTTTGGATTATAAAGGACCTGTGACTCCTATATGGAGGCAGAAATGTAATTCAAGCAAATTTTTTTCTAGTATTTGTCTAGAATTCTTTCTTGAGAGTTTGAAAGTCGAGGAAACAAACCAAACAATAATTAAATAATGCGCTATAAATTCCCATTCAATCAATTACCTAACCATTCAAATTGAGCTAATGTAGAAGAGCTTGAAATTGAGCATTTATAGCCTGTTATATTTCATCCAAACTCAATATATGGTAAATCTTGGTGCATGTATTTGATTTTATTCATCAAAAAGGGTGAATTGAAGGGCCTTAAAAACATCTCCAAGTTACTCTTGAATGATTCAAATATAGTTACACCAAATTTTGCAAGTTTTCACCCATGTAGAAAGGCCATAGTTCACCAGGCACATCCTCCCACCAGGTAATCCACCCATCCATGCTCAACTTGGGATCTAGGTAAAAGGTTCTAGAAGATTTTGATACAATGATGGAGGAGCAAAAACACCCAACTCATTTTCAAAATTTCACCTTCGAGAAGGCATAGCATGGAAAGAGAAGGATGTGGCTTCCTCGTCATTTGAGTAGATGATAGGGTTGTTTTTATTTCATTGTTGTTTTAAGCATGCTTTTATAGGTTTTAGGAGAAATCTGTGGATTTAAGATTATCCATGACTTTGTACTCATTGTTATATGTAGCCTGTGAGCATAGATGTTGGCAGATGCCACAATGTAAACTCAATTTGAAGTGGCCAGTCCAACAAGGTCGTATATGTATCAAGCTCGATCTGTCTAACAAATTGTGTATTTTATGGTATTTTGGTTTTCTAAGATCATGGGTAATCTCTGTTAAATGTTCATGAATGTTAATGGATGTGAGTGTGAGAAATAGAAAGTCTGAGACTGAAAGGTGCATCTTGGAAGCACCGAGAGAAAACAAATTGTAGGTTTAATGCATAGTTGAAATCATAAAGGAGATCCATCGTTGATCATTGTATGGATCAAAAGTGATCTATTTAAGTGATATCATGTCCATGAAGAAGAATATTATATCATCCATCGATAGTGACTCATTTAATCCCTATCTACACAGAGAACGAGAATTAACATTGGTTCTATTGCACAGTCGATGAGGGAGAGATGGATCTGATACCAATATTGATAAGTGTTTGGTCATGATGTTGGTCCTATGGTGCCTAGTGTTTGTCTTTGAGCTTGTGTTCTGAAGGAATTAAGTGCTTTAGTTCTAGAGCAGACTTCTAGCTATCGATTCTATGAGTGAATTTGATAAAGTGCTCGACGCTTAAATTATTGAAATTATACCTCTACTTGAATGGCACAAGATCATGATACAATGAAGGTGAAGTTCCTATGAACTTCACATATGACCATACTATTGATGGAGAGCGCAAATTAAAACTCAGGTAACCACTATAATCTCGAGTTACATTTAAAGGAAATATGTTGAGTTTTATTGTTGTTGTGGATGAGTTTAGTCTGTTTCGTGGGCCATAACCCACAAGTCAGAGGATTGAAATTAGTGATATTCGGGACTCAAGAATGATCTTTAATCATACAATAAAGACAAATAAGGAAATTTCAAATGAGAAACATTAATCATATAACATATTTTATGCATACACATTTATTTTTCCCTCCAAGAAATTACAAATCGAATGGGCCTATGATTAGAAAAACTGTTCATTCCATCAATCCATACAACACAATCACCATATGAATCCAAGGAGGAAGTTTTCTATTTTTATGACATTTCTTGGCATTAATCTTTTCTATTCCAAAGTATTATCACAATTACTACTCATCATGAAATCTTGTAAACCAAGGGACAACATTATGAGGCAATTTTTACAATTAATGGAAATGCAACAAGTTCTATAATAGTAATTGTTATAAGGAAAATAAATTATTATGCATGGGGTCATGGTTTGTTGGTAAACTGGAGCACACTCCATCTTGATTCCCCAGGTTCAAAACTTAGTGAGAATTATCCCTATACTAGTGCAATGTTTTATCACTTCTCTGAAATAGTAAGTCACTTATGATATCACATATTGATGCAAACCCCCTCCTAGGACTCACGTGGACTCCCGGTCTAGGATCGAGTTACACAGGAGCCTAAGTGGCTCTCGGGTCCTCACAGAACCCTTATAATTATTACCACATGCCCTTTCTTCTCTCACTTCGTGAAAATTTGTGTCCACGAGGGTTTTCTTACTCCAGCGGAGTCATGCACGTGACCTCGGGCCTAAAACCTTGGGCTTAAGTTTTGGAAAGTGGTAACTTCGGTGCTCTGGAACTTTGGGGCTTCAAAATATTTACCAACAACACACTCCAATCCTCCCGAATAGTTGAACTAGAAAACTCCTGAAGAGTTCACAGATCAACATTCCACAATCCTTGCCACAATATATGGCTAAAAGGAACTCTAGGGCTTCGGGCTTTGGGACTTTCTGCGACTCCAACACACAATACCTATGAACTAGCAAAGGGTCAAAATCCACATATTTGGTGGTCCTTGTTTACTTGTCAACAAACTGTTAGGCTTGACTCTTGGCATCGAGACTTTTCACACCAAAAAACATTTCACCCACAACCTTCCGGATAGCCGAATTTTGAATACTCGGAAATCTACGGACATGTGTACCCAAAAAATGATGGTTAGGATTTACTTTGGAATTCGATACTTCAGGGAATTCTCTACTCCGCACAACAACAAACAATTTCTCCCAGAGTGTCAAATCGTCGAACCACTCATGGATCTAATGGATTGCAGTCTCCTAGTGATCTATGATGTAGATTCACTCTGGGACTTCCAAGCTTCGAGAATTTTTCCTTACTTACAACAACAACTTAAAAAAAATTGTCGGAGTAGTGAAGTCTGAAGGACTTGGGGTTTTAACAACCACACTACTTCCTTGATCCAACGACTACAAGGGATTCTGACTTATCCTAAACAGATCATGTTCACTCACCTAAAAGCAAATAGATTTCTCCTATTGAGGACTTACTCTTGCTATCCCTCCTTGACATTTTTCACTTAAATGACTTGAACCTTGGCACACACTTTGTAGTTACCTCCTGATCTTGGGACTTAAAATAAGTCACTTGTGCACTCCTTTCACTCTCTCACCTCTGATACTTTATCAACACTTAACGAAGTGTCGACTATATGAACTCTTTTCACTGGTCTCCCCTATGAGATTTTATACTCCTATGATTATAGGTGCACTTCTTGCACTCGCTCTGCGTAAACTTACACTATCTCTCCTGAGATATTTGAACCTGTAACAGTTCTCCCTCCACACACCTTGCATTGGCAATATGCACTCATATGCACCAATATTTCAGAAGAGAAACAATTGAAACTAAAATTAACATTAAGGATTCATTCAATCAACCATTTAGATTCACACACACACACACAAACATAGAAACAAATAACATAACATTTACCCATTTACTCAAAGCTAAGCAATCTCAGAGATTGAAATAAATTATCCTCTTCTTTATTCCTTCAACAAATATTTTCAAGGATTTTGACAACCTTCATCATCTTTCAGCTTCTTTCTCAAGAAGCCTCTTTTGGGAATATATTACATTGATTTATACATGAAAGGGATTATTGATCCTTCCCTCCAGACTATTCTAGTTCTTTCATATCACAATTAAAATCATCCTACCACTAGGCTTATTACAATAAATGAATAATTACAATCCAGATATGAGTCGACGCTCAAGATATGTACAATCCTACAGGAATTAAAGGAAATTAAAATCTCTTGGAGCACATACAATGTCTCTAGCTTCAAGATCTCATGGGATCTTTAATTACAAAGTTTTCAAAATTTAAAGTGACGCACCCTCCTTGGAATCCAAATAAGTTAAGTGCATTGTGATGGATGTTGAAACATCCTCCACCTTGCCTCAATAAATGACGATGGTGACGTTGTTGCATCATACTCCTATGGAAAAAATATTCATGGAATCCTATCCATGATATCCTCCACTCTCTTTCCATGCTTCTGGATATCGTTTTCAATTATCCAACTAGCATCTTCTGTTGGATGATTATCACATTCAACCAGATATACATAGTAAACTTTTCTCCTGGTTTTCTTAGCAATTCTCTTATCTAATATATTTTCTATCTGTGGCTTCTCTGCTATGGGAATATTCCACTTCCACTGAATCTCCTCTTGACCATATGTCCCTTCTGTGTCATCCATATTGTAAGGGTAAAAGTCTGCTACATTAAATATTGGTGAAATTCCAATGTCCTCTCACAATTCAATCTCATAAGCATTTGTAACAAAATTTATGAGGTTTTACAAGATCATATCTTCTTCATATTCAACTTATTATATCTCCAATCTCAAAATTCACCTCTTTTATTCCCTGGTATACTATGTTCTTGTGTCTCTGGCTTCTATCCTGTAGCTTTGTTTTGATTTGATCATGCAACTTCTGCATTTCTGCAGCAAAATCCTCTGCTCCTGCATTTTGAAATTAAGTTTGTCCCAAATATCTCTATTAGCACTGAGAGTCACACTCAGAGTGATATGAGTGCAATCCCAGTAACCATCATAATTTAAATAATAAAATAAATTTTATGGTTGGTGGATCAGTAATAAAGATAAAGAAAAAGGGTAGCAAACTATTTGCAGAGGAATTCCATTGGGCATGGAGTCATAACATCCTGTAGATTGAAGGCATTTGAGCTGCACATCAGAAAAATATTATATACTATCGGGTAGAATAATGGATAGGAAAAAACATAAAGAAGAACTTTCACAAAACAGATATCCTCTCTGTCGAATGGAATGAACAATACTTGAACAAAACAATAATTAAAAGGCAATCACTGCAAATCCTTTGCAGCTCATGAATCTCCTAATCACAGGCCACCATGATCTTCATAGTCTTCAATTTTATTCAAGTGAGATGAAGGAAAAATAAATTCAAAGAAAACATGTTGATAATACAACTCTCATGAATCCTCAATGGTAGAAATGTATTAACAATAACATACCCTCGGGCTTATAGTCACACATAGATAAAATACACATGTAGCTCTCTCCTCTCTTGGATCATGAATCCAACCCTTTTCTCATCAAAAAACCTTTTCATTTATAGTGAATAATATCCCTCTACCCTATGTATATTGAAACCAAGGATTTGCATAGCATCCTCCTCCATTTAGGAGTCTTATTAAAAAAGATTCCAACAAATACCTAACCAATTCCTATTTTCCAGGATCTTGCCTATTGTGATAAATGCCTCTTGAAACATGTCATGATGCTTGATATGAAGATGCAATGACTTTCCCTCATGTCCAACCAACTCCTAGGAAACCATTCAAACCTTCCTTCATAGCTGGAAACCTTCCCATAGCTCGAATTTGTCGAATTGTTAGAGTTCGCAGTGCCTATGACAGCATGCACTGTGAACTTCCTTGTAGGTGATGTTTTTGGTTTTTCTTCAAAAATACGAAGTGGGTAAGGATGAATTTTTTTCAACGGGTAACAAACACCATTTTTTACCTCCATGCCAAATTTAAGAGGAACCCGGATTTCCATTCAAAAGTTATAAGGAAAACAATCCTCTACTGTGTGCTAATTTCTTAAAAAATTGTCCCAGTTCGCAACGCCAATGAGTTCAGGTGTTGTGAACTCTCTAGTAGCATCCCGTTTCATTTTTCCCAATGTTTTATCATTTCAGAACTCTATCAAGTGTACGGAGAATGTTGTAAACTTCATAATCTTGATGATCTTGACTAAAGGAAGGCACCCAAACTAATAATTATGGTTGGCAAAACATGGTAATCACCCAAAAATGTGTCAAAGGTATAAAACAAGAACTTGACAAAATTTGGTGTAGAATTTGAAGGCTGAACATATTTATTTCTTGATTCTAGAGCTCCTCCTAGTAGAAGCCTTGTCCAACATGTATAATCATTGCTAGGTCTTTCTGTCATTTGTTATGAAAATTGGTGTGTGAAAGTGAACTCTTTGTCAAAACATGGTTTTTATTAATGCAAATATCAGTTAGCATCATGTGCAATCTTAAAACCTGGTTTACATATAATCAACCACATATTTCAATTGTGAGAGGGGTATAGATTCACTATTTAAAACATAAATTTTAAATGATGCAAAAGATAAAAGCTTCAACAGTCCTAAAACAGAGGGTTTGCAGCACAATTCGCAATACCAATATGAAAACCAGCCAAAACCCCTTTCTCAATCCCCAAACATGATGAACCCTCTCATGGAGTACCACAGGGATCTAGGCTTTATTCTAACATCTTTGAATTCGACCAAAAGTTTTTGCAAACTATCCATCCTCCAATGTTCCTCTTCAACCAGTCCGCAACACCAGTTCACAATGCACTGGCATTTTGATTTTATCTCTCAAATGCCAAACTGGGTTAGGTTGAATTTTGGTCAACGTGTCAATGCCAATATCCTGCTCCTCCACAAAATCATTTAGAAAAACCGACATCGTATTTCAAAATTTATGATCAAATATTTAGAAGACTCTGCTATAGGAAATGAGTTCGTAGCAAAGTTCACAATGCTTGTCTACCAATTCATAGCACCTGATTCAAACAAGATTTGCATGCTTCGAGGAGACTGTTAGGATTTCCAAAGACCTGATCCCTGAAAATTTGTTAAAAATACTCTCTGAAAACAATGAAATCCCATAGCATGAAAAAAAGGTAATGATGGCAATGAATGAATGGAGCACTTGATTACGTTGCGAACTCTCCTAGTGAGTTGGCATCACTCAAATTAAAATTGAAATGATAGTTGAATGGATAAAGGGTGATAGCTATAGATCTTTCATAGAGTCATGGAGGTGACATGTCAAGGTGATAATAAGGATTTTCAAAGATGTGACTCATGAGGTTTTATCAATCCTTGTCATGATAACAAAGACATAACCCAAATACCCTAGACCAAGGCCAAACTAACTTGGCTTATTTAAATCAAAAGTTGAAAAATGACTATAGAAAGAAGTCATAAAAAATATAAAAACCTATGACTCAAAAACAAAGACTGAAATGACTTTTTGACCCCTACAATTCTATGTGTTAACATCTTACTCCATGGGGGATAGCATGCTCCCTGTGAGATTCCAAGAACATACAGTTCCAGTGCCTTATCCATTGGGCTATGGATTCATCTGTGCAACCAACCTATATTCCTTAGAGCACCTCCGCTCTGTTAATATTATGGTAGTTGTGGGAGGTATTTATCTCCACATGTAAACCTGACGAGAATAGAATATTCCGGGAAGAAAGAATAGAATATTTATATCCTTCTCCTCTATTTTTGTCCCCTCCCTGTGCACCTAGCTGGAGGGTTGATCTTTGCACCTAGTTGAAGATCTTACAATACCATAAGGCTCTCGTACTAAGCACTTCTTTCTTACACAACAATAATCACTCTTAAAATCAATACAACTATACCCAACAATACCGCACCAACCCAAACTAGGTCCTCTTGACCTTTATTTATATATTACAATAGCTCATCGACATCCTTAGGCCAAAACCTAGGTGTCCAAAACCCTAGATACCAAAACCCTAGGTGTCTAAACCCTAGGTCAACTTGACCCGTGTTTTCAGGGCTTCACCAGCCTGTCTTTCCTTCCTTCTCGCATGGTGCTCCAAAGAATCCAACGATGTCTTTTTTTTCTTGTTGAGTTTTCCATAATCCTTGTTTCTTTCTTATTTGTCATCCTCAATATCCTCATATAATGGATTACTTCACTCCATCTTTTCTTCTATTTTTATCACTTCATCCTAGTAAGAGTCACTATGTCTTCTGTGAAGTTCGCATTCTTGCTTTTCTTTCTTGATCTTCGCTTGCTTCCATAACCAAAGGCCAACAGGCCCCCAACACTCACCTATGACTTGTCCTGAGGCACTTCAGACCTTAGCTCTATGTTTTACTTCGATTCCAGACTGCACAGTGCAGTCTCTACTTTTTGTTCGATGCCTCCTCTTTTTCCCTTATGCAGACTATCTTTTCTATGTCTGGTACCCAGTTTCAACTGCACCTAGTACCTATACCCTTTTCTTAATTCTTTTACTAAGAGCTACGAGGCAGTTGGATGTCATAGTACAACTTCAGTCGACTCCCATTCACCAAACCTTCCTTCCATTCTCCATTCAACATATTTAATTGTGCAGCTCCTCCCTCTATAACATAAGCAATCTCGTATGGCCCTAGCCAATGTGTTCTGAACTTCCCAAGATGTTTTATGAACTTGTTGTCATATACCAGTACTAGATCACCTTGTTTAAATGCCTTCTTCCTGATGTGCCTGTCATGGTAGGCCTTCTCTCTTTCCTTCTGATCCTGCTGATGGAATCTTGCAATAAATTTGTCTTCCTCCAATTCAACCAACTGTGCAATCCTCTCTTGAACAATGCCAAGGTCATCCATATCTGTAAAGGAAGAAATTCTCTGGCTTGGTACCAAAAATTCCATTGGAACAACAGCTTCAAGAATGTATACCAACTTAAAAGTTGTTTACATTGTCAGCTTCTTGCAAGTGGTTCTATAGGCCCATAATACTGTTGGTAATCTTAAATCCCAATCATCCATGTTCACACTACAAATCTTGTTTAGTGTTGTTTCCAAAATCTTGTTGAATGCTCCAACTGTCCCATTTCCTTGTGGATGGTATGGTGTGATCTTCTGATGGTGGACTGCAAATTCTTCAATCATGGATTCAACTATCTTATTGATGAAATGTGTTCCTTGATCACTCATAAGGATATTTGGGCATCCAAAACTGGCTATGATGTCATCAAATATGAAGCGTGCAGCTGTAGTTGTGCTACAGTCCTTAATTGCTCTCGCTTCAGGCCATCTGGTCAAGTATTTTGTTGTTGTTATTATGTACCTTGCTCCTGTATGCTTTCCTGGTGGGTTTATAGGTCCAACAAAGTCAATGGCCCATTTCTTGAATTCTTGTAGGATCAGTTGTGGGGCTAATGGAATTTCATCTCTTCTAGATGGTTTCCCAACTCGTTGGCATACATTGTAGGCTCTGGAATAGTCTTTAGCATCTCTATGTAAGGTAGGCCACCAAAGGCCAGCTCTAAGAACCTTATGCATAGTTTCTTTTCCTGCATAATGTCCTCCTTAGATGACTTCATGAGATTCTGCAAGGATTAGTGGTCGTTCCACCTCCATAACACACCTCCTCAATATCTCATCAGGTCCCATCTTATATAGATGTCCAGCTATAAGTGAGAAGTTTGCAATGCGCACTACTAGTTGTTTCTTCTGAGGAATTGTGTACTTAATAGGTGTCATTCTTGATGATAGTAACTGCACTATCTCTATGAAGTGGTCATCAATCTTTCTAATGGCTAGTAGCTATGCATCCGATAGTGCATCCTCTAAACTGGTCAGCTCTTCACCATGTTCCACCCTTGGAAAGTGGTCATGACCTTTGTTCATTCTCCCTGTCTTTACTATGATCTCAAAATCATATTCCTACAATAGCAAAAGCCATATGCATATCCTTCCCCCCAAGACTGGCTTGTTGACTAGGTATTTCAGTGCAGAGTGATCAGTAAACATTTTAACGTGTCTTCCCAACAAGTAGTGGCGAAATTTCTGCAATGCATATACCATGGCTAACCCTTCTCACTCAGTGGTGGTGTAATTAATCTCAATAGTTGATAGCTTCCTGCTAGGAAAGGCTAATGGGTGGTGAATATCTCCTCCTCTAGGTTTTTCTAACATAGCTCCTAAAGAAATGGAAGATGCATTGACATGCACATGGAATTCCATAGTCTAGTATGGGAAAACCAGAATAGGCATAGTAACCATTTTATGTTTTAGTGTGTCGAAGCTCTGTTGGCATTCTTCTATCCAACTAAACTAAAAATCCTTCTTCAACAAATTCTCCATAGGTGTTGTGATCTGAGCATATCCTTTAATGAATTTCCTGTAATATCCTCTATGTCCCAGCATAGTGCGCAACTGTTTGACTGAAGTAGGAAGGGGTATATCAACTATAATGAAAAATTTGGATGGATCTACTAGCAATCCTTGCTTGCATACGATATGACCTAACAACACTGCAAATGGTGAAAATAAAATACATTTCTTTAGGTTCAAGGAAATTTGACATTGCGTGCATTTATCCAACATTAGCCTTAGACATTCAATATGATTATTTAATAAACTAAAAACAGTCCAATCATCAAAGTATGCTTCTAGAAATTTATGCAGAAACTCCTTGAATGCTTCGACCACCACCCTGGAAAAGATGGTTGGGGAATTTGTTAATCCAAATGGCATCACTATATACTGATAATATCCCCATTCTATTGCAAATGTAGTCTTATGGCGATCTTCCTTGGAAATCTGGATCTAATGATATCCTAAAAATACATCTGTAAAAGTATATACTTCCCATCCTCCCACATTATCTAACATTGCGTCAGTGAATGGTGTAGGGAAGGGATCATGTAAACAAGAATCATTCATCTTTCTGAGATCTATGTAGATCCTGATCTCTCATGTCTTCTTTTCTTGTACCACCATAGGGCTAATCCACTCTGACTCTTTGACAGGTTCTATAATTCCTGCTTCCAGCATTCTGTCGAGCTCAATCTTCACTTTCTCCTTATATTTAGGGTTCAATCTGTAGGGTCTCTATTTGATTGGTCTAGCATATGGCTTCAAAGGGATCCTCATCTCTCCGATAGGCCCTTTAATGCCCTTCATATCAGTGAACTTGGTTGGAAACAAGTCTTGATATTCATGGAGTAACTCTGTAATTTTTCCAATGGTGGCATCATCCCAGTAATCTCCAACATTTGCAAACTTTGGTGTCTTCTCTGTTCCAATATTGACCTTCTTAATCTTGATCAGTTGTCCAATAAATGGTAGCTCAACTCCTGGTCCTTCTACATCTCTTTGGCCTTCTGTTTCTACGATGTTCACCTTCCTAGGATCATCGTCTTCATCAACATTGATGTTGTAATATCCTTGTAGTTTCTGGAGAGACGCAGTCCATTCATCCTCTTCTTGTTCCAAAGAAAGGCTAGATACCTCCTCGAATACTTTCTGTCTCACAATCTGTAATGCTTGATATAATGAAGGATATTGAATTTCAAATAAGAAGGTAGTTACAAAATTCTGAGTCATACCTTTCCAGTCTGTAGTGATGAGGCATAGCTCTGCTTGAAGGTACCATTTGATAGGTGTTGTGTCTAGTGTGTTAGTGAATTTGTGCACCCATTGTTCTTGAGGAATGTTGCTCCGGGATTTCTCATAACTCTGGACATGGTCCTTTGGGCAACTTCAACCTGTGTATCAATCTTTGCATCCTTCTACTTGTGTTGAGAACCATGTTGTCATCAGGGTATGACATTATACCCATTCTGTAATGTTATGTTTATGTGCCCCCCACCATCTTGCAGGTGTGGATTTTAGGGCCTCTTCCATTGTCAACAGTCTTTGTTGCATTGGTACACTCTCTTCAAAGTCTGAAAAGAAGGTTTCTAAAGGATTTAGACCATAAAAGGTGGGTAAGTTGCTTACTGTTGTGCCAATCCAGTGAACTTCTCTGGTTAATATCGCACATCTTCTTGTAGATACTTCATACATCTTATTCTTCTAGCTCTCTAATGCTTCTTCTGAGTCTGATGAGCATACGTTATCACTTCTCCAGCTTAATTTTCCATCGGTTGTGGGATTAATGTAATCCTATTGTCTGGATGTTAGCTTGTATATATTTTGTAGTGCATAGGTGTGGTTGTTTTCTCTGATAGGTTCTATGTACCACTGACCTTCATCTAGATCTAAAGGTGCAATGACCCTAAGGCCATCTCTTTCAAAATTCATACATTTTTCCTTTAAATCAACCACACTAGAATTATTGAAGGACCAATCAATTCCTAACAGTGCGGGGTAAGGAAATCTATCATCAACTATTTCAATTACCTCAAAATCTACAAATGTTCTTACTCTGTCAATGTCCACAGGGACATGTTATAATCTGCCAAAAGGGCTTATAGCTTGCCAATTAGCCATCCTAAGCCTAATAGGGGAATATATCAACTTTGTTTTTCCCATCAGTGCCCAGGCTTGCTTCGTCATGACATTGACCTCTGACCTAGGTCAAGGACTACATAATCTATCTCATACTCTCCTATTTGAGCATTCAAATGTAATTCCTTGTCTGTCCTTCTCTTCTTACCGATTTGGTGTACTTCCCTATTCAATACGGGGTCCATCTTTCCTATCTCATATTGTCTAATTAAATTTTGTAACTCTTCTGCAACACTTTCATCCTGAATCAACTTAATACAAGTATATAAAAAATTCATGAGATTTCTTACCTCTTTTCCTTCTTTTGGTGAAGAAAACTGATCAAATTCTAGAGGTATTCCATATTCTCTCACTTATAGTCTTGTCTTTGATGAAGAGACTTGGTCTCCTTTGAACTCTTTCTGGCTTCCTCAAATATTTGTCTTTCTTTCTTTGCATCAAAGGTTTGGGTTTTCTCTGCAACTTTCCTAATTCTTGAATCTTTTGTAGTCTCCCCTTGGGTCATTCTATCATCTCCTGTAACAACACCTCCTCTAGTTATAACAACCACTCTAGGATCTTCTCCACGAGGCTGAGTATATATCAGTTGCACTTGCGGGTTCTACTGAAGTCCTCGTCTTTCCTGAAGCTTAGCTAGCAGCACAGGACAATCTTCTATAACATGTTCAAATGAGCTACAATAACTACAAGTAGTACAAGGGTTCTGGAAATCCCTTGCGAGGTGTCCTAGTTGTGCACATTTATAACAGATTATCTGTCCTCAGCCTCGACCCATTCCTCTTCCTTGTCCTCTTCCTATGAATCCACTGTAGGGATTGAAGTTTCTTCTCCCAGGAGAGTTATACTGTGTAGTGTTTCCTTCTTTCTATACTTTGTCTTGAATCTTATATATGTCTCTCAACCTTTCATGCATAAGATAATAATCCCTACAATCCCTATCATCATGACCAATGGACTTACATAATGTATAGTACAAATTTGTAGGTGTCTGAACATACTTTTGCATGTAGTAGCACTCACCAAGGTGATGTCTGTTTCTACATACCTCGCACCAAGGTAAGGTGACTTGCTTCAAAGGGCTTGGAGCTCCAGAAGCCAAGTATTCATTGAATACAGGACAGTGTTCCTTTTCATGGCCTTTTGATATGCATATGACACACTAGATGTCTTCTCTTTTATATTTCCCCCTGTCTTTCTTCATATCTTCGACCTACACAGACAAACTAGTCAGCTGACTCAAGATCTGACTCATACCTGAGCTAGATTCTCCCATAGGGTTTGATTCTAACTTCATGGAAATTTCCAGTGCCTCGGACTGTGAAGCAATCTTCTGTTGCATCAGGGGAACTCTGATGTGTGGTAAGAGGGAAGCAATGAACCATTCCTTGTTCTGTTTGTCTAGGATTTGGAAATTCAATCGGCCTGTTAAGGTTTTGAATCTCTAATCGAATTCCCAAATAGGTTCGGCCACCTTCTGCTTGATCTCTTTCAGCTCTGTAATACATTGTGACTCCGACTTGGGTTTCCTGAACTCTGAAATCAATTCATTCTTAATCTAATTCAATGGCTTAGGTTGTGCAAGTCCTTGAACAAGCTTCATGTGCCAGCTCAGTGCATGATCCCTTACAATGGTACTAAACTAGGTTCTTTTGACAACTTTGTCAGTGACATTTTTAATATTCCATATGGTTTCACATAGGAAACAATGTTGATCAGGATCTTCAGATCCATCTCCCCTAAACATAGGAAGCCTCATCACATCTTCCATAGATCTTCCTAGGGTACCTGACTGAATATGTGGTGGACTACTATTGATAGTTCTCTGGACGCTCTGGTGACTTGGATTACTCTAGTTTCTTAATACTATTGAATCAATGGGAGGGATAACAATACTTACTTCAATGGTCTACACAGTTCCTGAAGTTTCAGGTTCTCCCCGACGAAGCTCTTCATATTTTCCTTCCTCTGCCCTAACGGGTTCTAAATGTTCTTCGTCTGTCAGTTCTGCCTCTTCTAAACTATAGAAACCCTCCTCCCCGTAGTCCTGCTTAAATAGGTTTGCAAGGTGAGATTCTCGGAACACTCTCCCACTGCGCGTATGTATAGCTTATGTGTCTATGTCGCTGTCTAAATTCTTGAACATTAGCCTTTCTAGATCCAACCAATATACTGTATCTTCAAGATGTTCTTCTCATGCAATAGCATCTTGAGTCTCAACCTCAGGAATTGTAAAAATTGTCCTCTAGGTCCCTTGAAGAAGTATCTCTCAGCTTGGTTATATGATTCTACTCTGTCAACAACAAACTCTATGATGTAACCTCCAATGGTGCTATCAAACCAGTGATCTGTTGCTTGTGATACAACATTATCAACTCTTTTGACCTTCTTGATCAGCTCCGACGTCCAAACCATAGGAGGTCTAGATCGGATCTTGAATTGGGTATCTGTTAATATAGCTAGCCACTCATACAGCTCCTAATGGATTCCCCCAAAGAAAATTTCATGTATATCAGTAAAGATATATTTCTCCAACCAATCCTCTGAACTAAGATTAGGGTTCTTGTTCTGGGCTTCAACAAAGTCATTTTCTTGATCCTCTATCCACTTTTGAGTCTCTGTCTTCGATTGAAACCACCTTGAAATTCCCTCAAGAATATTTCGGTCCCGACAACGGAACCATTTGTTGGCACAGGGGAAAACCCAGGGCTCAACGCTAGAACAACGCACCAACAAAGCCCTAACTACCGGCCCTTTCGACAACACATGCGAAGCAGATGAAGTCTCACCCGAAGCAGTTATGAGGGGGTTGCAGGACAAAGATGTCTACAGCCAAAGGGAATATCAAGTGGATCTAACACAAGAAAAACACCGCGTTCATATATCACTTATCAACTTAGATCTATTCTGCACATCTACTTATCATATCTAAAATAGTAATGCAATCACAATATATCAATGACAGAGACAGGATACCAATCACACACAACAAAAAATATACTTGGTTCACCCTCTCTCTAGGGTTATGTCCACAAAACTATGCTATAATATATTAAGGTAGAGAATACAATTCTTGTTTGTGCTCTTAACTAGCATATCTTCATCCTTCTCTTCTCTTTCTCTCCCCTCCCTGCGCACCCAGCTGCAGGGTTGATCTTCGCACTCAGCTGAAGATATTACAATATCAGAAGGCTCTCATACTCAACACTTCTTTCTTACACAACAATAATCACTCTTAACATCAATACAACTATACCCAACAATACCATACCAACCCAAACTAGGTCCTCTTGACCTTTATTTATACATTACAATAGCTCACCGACATCCTTAGGCTGAAACCTAGGTGTCCAAAACCATAGATACCAAAACCCTAGGTCAACTTGACCCGTGTTTTTAGAGCTTCGCCAGCCTGTCTTTCCTTCCTTCTCGTGTGGTGCTCCAAAGCATCCAACGATGGCTTTTTCCACTTAGTGAGTTGTCCACGATACTTTTTTCTTGCTTATCTATCATCCTCGATCTCCTTGTCAAATGGCTTACTTCGCTCCATATTTTCTTCTCTTTTTCTCACTTCGTCCCAGTAACAGTCATTGTGTCTTCCCTGAAATTCGCATTCTCCATTTTTTTCCTTGATCTTCACTTGCTTCCATAACCAAGGACCAACAACTTCCTTCACTAATCTCAATGCTAAGCATAGGTTGTTTAATATTTGTTGTATATCCAAAACTGTCACATGTTGATATATCGATCTTCTCATTATCATTTGAATATTCAAAGGAAACCATTTGATCTTCATGACAACTTAAAACAGTAGACACATTTGATACAATGTCAAAAGTATCTACAATATGGTTATCACTCTGTAGATCATTAACCTCTCGATCATTATGAAAAGTGTCTTCTATTGCAACATACTCTATATGACTATCTGATCCTTTACTCAACAAATCAAATTCATGACAACATTCTGGATAGAGAAAGTCAGCTGAAAATTTTTCTTTGCAAAAAAAATGAAAGGCAACATAAAAATGGCTCAGTAAAGAAATACAAGCAACCGGGAGTGATCTACATGAATCTCGAGATTCTCCATCCAAAGAATATCTAAACAAATTAATCAAGACATATTCATGTACAAATTTCATCTTAATCATGAACTCATGAAAGTCTAATAAAAAATTAGCTGGAACTTCCCAATCCTCTCTTCTAAACCTAGGAAGGCAACCTTCCCATTCACTTATATCATTCTTGGGATTTGAAAAACCAGATATATTTGTGAAATCACAAAATGCATACCTCTGAGCAAGGATCTTGTCCATTTCAAACCAGTGGATTTTCCCATAGATTAAGATGTAATGAATTTTGAGTCGCCAAGTAGAATATTGCATTCAATCTTGTGTCCTGCTCTAGTCTACCATCAAGAGTTGGATGTTCTCAATGTCTTTCTCCTAGGGAAGATTTCTTCACTTTCTTCCCCGACAACGATGCCAAAAATGTTAGCACTAAGATTCACACTTAGTGATCCAAAAAGGATCCATAGAAGACTAAGAACAACTCAGAATGCACAGAAGCAACTCAGAACGCACAGAAGCAACTCAGAATGAATAGAAGCAACTCAGACTATTCAGAATGGCTTCAACAAACAGAAAAAGGGAAAAAATTCAAAGTTTCCAACACTCAGTGAAAATGGCATGATCGCGAAGAGTACGTTGCAAGATTTCTAACGGCGCAAGAGACTCATCAAACAGAGTTATGGATCAAAATATATAAGCGGTCCAAGTTTTGGTCAACCTAGCCCAGTCAACAGGGATGAGTCAGCATCGTGTCACCCTATGCACTTTCCATGTAGGATATACATATGCTGACATCATCCGTACTACTGACGTCATCATCAGTACGGATGATGTCAGCATATGTATATCCTACATGGAAAGTGCATAGGGTGACACATGTCATGATGACCTCAACATGACATCAAAATGCCACATGGCAGTGCCAGAGGCTGCCATGTGTCACTCAAATTTGGAATTTTTAGGGCACCATGTGGATGAGTAAAAACATGCCATGTGGCACCCCCAGGTGATGCCATGTGGAACGACCTAGAAGGTGCGACGTTTCTTAGGTGACGTCAGCATACACAGGTGGGAAAATCAATGGATTCCACATGGCCCAATAGGAAGGCACCACGTGGCACCCCTAAAATGCACAAGGAGGCCTCGTGCCCAAAAAGTTCAAAAGTATATATATATATATATATATATGAACTGACTGCCAAATATGGTGGCGGTTCCACCGGAACTGGTGGCATATTCGCCAACCTCCAAATGAACTGACTGCCAAACCATTTGCCATATTCTCTGCCAAATTTAGCAGAGCACACCAAAATGTCTGCCATATATAGCACAAACCGCCAAGCAGTCCACCAAATGGAGCAGAGTCCACAGGATTTGACCCCAGAACCTTCGCCAAACCACGCTCTAAGAATAGCTCTGCCTACCAGTGTGCCAAGTTCCTTAGTTATGACATAACCGCAACAAAATTGTATAAGAAGGGGTTTCAGGCAGTGCATTTGGAACACAAGAGCACGAGAGGTGAGATTAAGCATGCTCGTACGGGTCTGTATGGACTTGGGAGTGATTTTCAATATCTTGGCACGTAGTTCGAGATTTTCAGTCATTTATTGTAAGAGTAGCGGCATGCAAACCGAGGCAAGGGTGCATCTTGGGTCAAAAAGTGTTTGACTCAGATCGAGGTGTGGAGACAGTCATTTTTAGGTAAAATGATGCCAAGAATGCAGTGGTGGTGTTAGTTTGTTGATCTGAGAAAATATTATGTAGATTAACTCCAGAATGAGGTATACTTATGTATTTTTCCCAATTATTTTGTGGAGTTAATAAAAATACCTACCCATTTGAGAGCAGGACCCAGAGACGTAATCCACCAGGGATGAACTCTATTATCAAGTTATTTGTGTTCATATTGCATGATCATGTCTCTTTCCTTTTGATATTTTCCTTCTTTATGGTGTAATTTTGTTTATGCTCATTTAAAACAGTTCTTTAATAAGTCACATGATGAAAATAACCTGGATCATGTTGGTATCAGAGCAGTCGTATTTGAATTGAATTGTTGAGTATGAATTCTTATTAGGGCCAAGCATAAGCAGGGTGAAGGAACTCTTGATACTTTCAATCCCGAAGTTGGTCCTGCATCCCGAAGGAAGAATATGGAAGAAGAGGATAAGCATGATGAACAGGAGAAAAAAATTCACATGGTATTTATCGCATGTCAGAAATGGTCGAACAAATGTATGGATATTACGAGAAGAGGATGAAGAAGAAAGGGAAGAAAAGGAAGCACATGCAGATGATGATGCTTCGGTAAACCAAGGGGTTGGAGGAGATCCTCCTGAGCATTCTCATCATTCTAACCATAAAGCCTCTTTTAAGAAACCATTATTAAAGCTTGATGTAAATTTTATTTTACCTATGTTTAATGGAGATGTTAATCCTAAAAAGTTAGACAATTAGATCCGACAAGTTGAAGTATGTTGTCATGTTTAGCATATTGACAAAGAGGAAGTTAAAGTGCAACTGGCTTCTCTTCGGTTGGAAGGCACCACTCTCATATGGTGGGAGAGAAAGATATATGATAGAAGTAAGTGTGGTAATCTTCTTTCCTTGTGGTAGGAATGTAAAATACAGAGAAGGAAGTAGTTCTATCCATTAGGGTATTTACATAAAGTAATGATGGAATGGCAAACTTTGAGGCAGAGTAAAGGTCATACTATACAAAGTTTCATAGAAGAATTTAGGAAGAAATATCTAGCATTGAACATTCCTTTGGATTCTTATGAAACTTTAATGAAGTATATTGGTGCACTTCACAATTATATTCGTCATACTTTTCTCTTGTTTAACCCCACTAGTCTTGATGAAGTTTGTGTGCAATCCTCTCACCTTGAGAAAAGGGGGAAACATGTTCAAGAAGATCCCACGAAGAAACCTTCCAATTTCCCACACAAGAATTTCAAGAAGTTTGAAAGGAAGGAAAAGAAGACTGCTACAGTGAAGAGAGAAGGAGGAAAACCATCTTGCACTCATTGAAAGAAGAGAGGTCACGATGAAGAAAATTATTGGAAACTACATCCAAAAAAGAAATCAAAACAGTTCGGTGGAAAGGGGAAGATAAAGACTGTTGCTATAGTGCAGCAAGCTCTTGGTTCTAAATTAGGAGATGAAGGAAAGATCATTGTGGTTGGAGTACAAGATAAAGATTCTCTCCATGCTAGTTCAAGTTCTAATGATGAATCTCATATTGATGAATGAAAGAGGAATGAGTTATTTCATATACGAGTTGTATCTAAACATACTAAGATAGATACATTATTTGATCCCGGTTCCCAAGTAAACTTAATATCTAAAGCACTTGTCAAGAAGATGGGTCTTGTAACGAAACCACATCCAAAGCCTTACCCTCTTGGTTGGGTATGTGACAAAGAAAAACTTAATGTCACCAAATAATGTAGGGTCAAATTTTCTATTGCTTCGAAGTTGATTGATCAAGTATATTTGGATGTTGTACCACTTGATATATGTGGCATAGTGTTGGGAAGTTCTTATCTTTATGATAGAAAAATAGTCTTCTTTTATCATGAGAACAAATACCACCTTACCAAAGGGGGAGTGGAATATATTGTTAGATCTCACAGCATGAGGGTAAATGCAACACTTGTTAGTGCAGGGCAAATGAAAAGACTCATAACCACTAATAAGAGATATGTACTCATGGTCGTCAAAGAGAAAGATGTCGGGACATCAAACACTTTCCAAGGATGTGATTTGTCTCATAAAAAGGAATCAATTGATAATTTTTCTAAGTATGATGATAGTTTTCAGGAACCAAATGGATTACCTCCTAAGAGGGAAATCCAACATGAGATACATCTTTAGCAATATTATTCTCTTCCTAATGTGGGCATGTACACGATGTTAGTTATGGAGATGACAAAGATCAAGAAGCAGGTACATGGCTTATTGGATCAAGGGGTCATCAGGCCTAGTTCATCTCCTTGTGGTTATTCTATCGTGATGGTGCCAAAGAAAGATGGCACATGGAGAATGTGTGTATATTATTGGGCTTTGAATAAAATCAAGGTGAAAAATCGATACCCTCTTCCTTGCATATATGATTTAATTGATCAGTTGAAGAATGTTGTTTATTTCACTAAGTTGGATTTGCATAGTGGATATCATCAAATCAAGGTTGCGGAACAAGATGCATGGAAGACTGCCTTTAAAACTAAAAAAGGATTGTTTGAGTGGTTAGTTATGTCGTTTGGGATTTGTAATGCTCTGAAAAATTTCATGTGTGATGAATGATGTATTCAGGCCTTTCCTGGATGAATTTTTGATTGTATATTTAGATGACATTCTTGTTTTCAGCGGGACTTGGGATGAACATGTAAGGCATGTAAAGAAAGTATCGGATACTTTGCAAAGGGAAAATTTGTATGTGAAAATGTCAAAATGTGAATTTGGCAAGACTACACTTGTATACTTAGTTCATATCATGGGAGGAAGACAATTGAATATTGATCCTTCCAAAATTGAAGTAATTGTGAAATGGCCTGAGCCAAAAAGTGTGACTGAAGTCCGAATCTTTTTAGGTGCAATCCAATATTGGAGGAGATTCATTCTAAACTTCTCCTTTATAGCAACTCCTTTCCATGCCTTAACCAGTGCGAAGAACACTTTTCAGTGGGAAGGAAAGCAACAAAAATCTTTCAACATTTTGAAGGTGAAGATCAATACTGCACCATTATTAGCATTGTTGAATCTTCAATAGTCGTTCGAGATCGAGACAAATACCAGTGGATACACTATGGGTGCAATATTGATGAAATATCGTAAGCCTATTTGTTACCACTCTAGGACTTTTAACCAAGTTATTTTTAAGTATCCTACCTATGATAAAGAGTTGTATGCATTAGTTCAAAGTGTAAAGAAATTGAAGCACTACTTGTTAGGGGAGGAAACAATTATACATATAGATAACTAGACCTTATAATATCTTCAAGCACAGACCAAACTGAAACAATATCGACACTATAGATGGATGGGTTTTCTACAAAAATTTCATTTGGTAATCAGATACAAGAAGGGTACAAGTAACAAGGTAGCCAATATGCTTTCTAGACCTCCTATTGTTTCTTCTATGATTTTGAAGAATATGTATTTATCTCATGATATCTATGTAGAGAAATATGCCATTTCTGAATATTTTAAAGAAGTATATGAGAATCTAACCCATGGTGCATAGGTAGAGAACTATTATTTGTAGGGAAAATTACTCTATCATCTTGGGAAGATATGTATTCCTACAAGTGAACGAGTCCATGTGATACGAGAAGCTCATACTTCTCTTGTGTCTGGGCATTTTGGGGTAGGAAAAACTATGGCTCATTTGCAGAGGTTTTTTTATTGGCCTCAAATGAAAGAAATTGTAACTAAATATATAAAAGGGTGTGTGATGTGTTCTACTTGTAAGCCCACTAATAGAAAATTGGGTCTATACTCACAACTTCATGTTTCATCCCATCCATGGGAAAGTGTCTCCATGGATTTTGTAGGGGGTTTACCAATGAGAAAAGGGGGTCATGATTATTTGTATGTCATAGTGGATAGGTTCAGCAAGATGTGTATCTTGATTCCATGTAAAAAGAAGATCACTGCTGAGTAGACTGTTCATCTCTTTTTTCAGCATGTCTGGGTTCACTTTGGGTTACCCATGTCTATTGTCTCGGATCGAGATACTTGATTCCTTGGGGATTTTTGGACTAGCTTGTGGATAATGATGCACACCAAATTGGAGAGGAGCATTGCTTTCCATCCACAGAATGACAAACAGACAAAGGTGGTAAGCAAAACAGTGGTACTTTTTCTTCGAGGCTACTACAGCAAGCATACTCAGTTATGGGATGTATAGATACCCTATGTACAACATGCTTATAACTGATATTTACATTCATTCACTCAGATTTCAGCTTTTGAGACATGTTTTGGGTACCTACCAAAGCTTCCTTTGGACTTGATGTATGGGAGAGATGTTGATGTGAATGAAGAACGAACAAGGGACAGAGCTCGCAAGCTCATCCAGAGGATTCAGTAGATACACCAGGAAGTCAGAGAACAGTTGGACAAGATTCAAGAACAGTATAAAGATCAGCAAGACAAGCACAAGGTTGATCATCAATTCTAGGTTGGAGATCGGGTATGGATTCACATCAGAAAAGAACTATTGAAGGGTGAAGGAAAGAAACTCAAGCCCATCTGATATGGACCCTTCACTATTTTGGAGAGAATTGGCACTAATACTTTTTGTTTAGATCTTCCACCTTATATACAAATATATTCAGTTGTGAACGTGGAGAACTTGAAACTTTTTTAGCCTCCCATGATCATGGATCAAGATAAGGAAGTTTCAATACCTTCAGTTGATGAGTTTGCACCTGATCACTTGGATGATTTATAGTAATATATCATCCTGGATAGAAGGACGAGGACTTCACGCAGGGGTGATGTTGATTATCTTCAAGTATGCTTAAAGGGCACACATCCAAGCAAGGCAAAGTGGATTAAGAAGGATAAAGTGAGGGGACTCTTCCCTCACTTACCAATTGATTAATGAAATATTTTGGTGGTCCAAAAATCTCTCAGTGGGAAGGCATGATCCAAAAAGGATCCAAAGAAGGCTAAAAACAACTCAGAACGCATAGAAGCAACTCAAAACATTCAGAATGGCTTCAGTAGACAACAAAAGGGTAAAATTTCAAAGTTTCCAAAACTTCGTGAAAATGGCATGATCTCAAAGAGCACGTCACAATCTTTTTAACAACGCAAACGTCTCATCAAACGGAGTTACGTATCAAAAGACACAAGCAGTCAAATTTTTGGTCAACCTAGCCTAGTCAGCAGGGATGAGTCAGCATCCGTACTGTTGATGTCATCGCCCATACATCCTATGTGGAAAGTGAATAGGGTGACATGTGTCATGATGATGTCATCATGCCATGTGGTAGCACCAGAGGCTTCCACGTGTCACTCAAATTTGGACTTTTTAGGGTGTCATGTGGACTAGTAAAAAAGTGCCACGTGGCACCCCCAGGTAACGCCATGTGGCACCACCCAGAAGGCACCATGTGTCTGAGGTGACATCATCATACACAGGTGGGAAAATCAACAGATTCCATGTGGCCCAATAGGAAGGCTCCATGTGGCACCCCTGAAATGCACAAGCAGGCCCCATGACCAAAAAG
>JZKD02S2012260.1:358030-375736 GCA_000966675.3 Picea glauca
CTTTGAATTATAGTACACTCATCAATTCACTTTATTATTTACCTTCTAAAATCTCTTAAACCACTTTGACTACTTTGACCTTTTGGGGCTTTTAGATGACATAAGAGGGTCCTCCCACTTCGTAAGGCCATAACTCTCAAACCGTGAGGATTTATGTGACGTTCCACATACCAACAGAAATGGAATGACATGTACCATCCATATAGAATGGTATTACCTACAAATATATCAAAAATCATACCATTATCCATCAAACAAACTTGGGTCCATTACCCAAACTTGGGTTTACCAACTTCTCATGGCCATAACTCCCTAACCGTGAGGAGTTATGTGACGCTCCACATACCACCGGAAATGGAATGACAAGAACTATACATATATGATATTTTCAATGATAAATTTACTAACCTTCATCTCATTATTCCACAAATAATAATGGGTTCTCTAACCATACTTCTAGGATAACCAATCCACAAAGCATCTTCCCGTGAGGGCTTTCACCATAAGGGGACCACTTTGGAGTTCATTCATTTCTACTTATTATCAACCATGACAAGACAATAACAAGTCATATTTACATCAAAAAATTTTGGGTGCATTACCCAACCTTTGTGCTACGGGGCTTTCTTCAAGGGTTGACATCAATGACAACCAACCTTAATCAACAATCTCCCCTTTTGGAATTGATGGAAACACTATGATGCAATACTGGAATCATATCACTCATGCTCCCCTTGGAACCATGCCTATGTCCTCTGCATATGATAAATCTACTCCCCCTGGAACCATGCCTCTGTCCTCTGCATTTGATACATCTCTCCCCCTTTGTCATCAATGGCAAAGGTATCTTTCGATCCGGGGTTGACCCCCGTGACTGAACTTTCTTCTTATGGTGCTTCCTTGTGTACATCTAAGACATATAAGATAAGCATTCAAAAGCATTCATTTAGGAGTAGAAATAACTCTGATTCTCTAGCGAATATACTCAAAGGCTTCCCGTGGAAGTGGTTTTGTAAAGATGCTTGCCACTTGTTATTTTGTGCCCACATACTCAACTCTGATTTTCTTTTCTGCAACCTATTCCCATAAAAAGTGATACTTGATTGAAATGTGCTTCGTCTCGGAGTGCATCACCGGATTATTTGAGATACTGATGGAACTTGTATTATCACAATAGATTGGAATGTGATCATCATACTCAACTTGTATATCTATCAGAGTTTGTTTCATCCAAAGAAACTATTTACAACATGATGATGTTGCAATGTACTCTGCCTCGGCTGTAGATAAGGATATTGATGATTGTTTCTTGATTAGCCATGATACTAAACACTCACCCAAGTAGAATGTTTCTCCACTGGTTCTTCATCGGTCATCAATACAACCTGCTCAATCTGCATCTGTGTAGGAAATAAGTGATATATCCTTTCCTTTTGGATACCATAATCCAAACTCTTTTGTTCCTTTGAGATATCTGAAAATCCTCTTCATTTCTAATACATGTGATTCATTTGGTGTTGCTTGAAATCATGCCACCTGTCCAACTTCCTACATTACATCTAGTCTGGATGTTGTCACATATAGTAGGCTACCAATCATTCACCTATATTGCCTCTAATCTATAGACTTTGAATCATCATCTTTGCTCAACTTGCAACTGGTTTGCATGGGAGTGATAACTGGTTTGCAATCTTCCATACCAAACCCTTTTAGCATTTCTTTGATATACTTGGTTTGATAAATAAAAATTCTTTGGTTGTTTTGGCATATCTGAAGTCCTAGAAAGAAGGATAGTTCTCCAAGTAACGACATTTCAAATTCATTCTACATATCTTTTGAAAATTTATGGCTTAACCTATCATCATCACTACCAAAAATAATATCATCAACATAAACTTTAATTAATAAAATATTACCTTGACTTACCTTGATGTAGAGGTTGTTGTCTACACTTCCTTTTTTGAACCCTACCTGTTGCAGATACTTATCCAGTCTAGAGTACAGTGCTCTAGGAGCCTGTTTTAGACCATACAAGGCGTTCTTTAATTTACACACATAATCTGTGTTTTCTAACAACTGAAATCCTTCTGCTTGTTCAATGTAGACTTCTTCTTCAAGTTCCTCATTCAGAAAAGATGATTTTACGTCCATTTAATACATTTTAATACTTTTGGAGCATGCATAAGATAAAAGAAAACAGATTACTTCCATTCTGGCAACTGGGGAAAATGTCTCTTCAAATTTGATTCCTTCAACCTGTGCATATCCTTTACATAACAATCTAAATTTGTTCCTTGTAACCTATCCATCTTCATTCAATTTATTCCTGAAGACCCACTTTGTGGCGATCACATTCTTATTCTTTGGTCTTGGAACCAGTTCCCAAGTGTCATTTTTCTCTATTTGATCCAATTCTTCATCCATGGCCTTATTCCAAGATTCATCCTTGTTGGCTTCTTCAAAACATTTTGGTTCAATTGTAGATAAGAGTGCTAGGTGTGTTTTTTCTGGTGAATGGATTTTTCTTCTAGTCTCAACTCCTGCATCTTTGTTTCCGATAATTTGATCTGGAGGATGATTCTTTTGTACTCGTTTACTAGGTGTCTTTGGAGACACTTGTTGAAATTTCTCTTCTTCTTTTTTCGAATTCTCTTCATCTTCCTCTTCTACTTCTTTTTCATCTTCTTCTTCTTCTTCTAAGGGTTGTTTCATTGATTCATTTTCTTCCTTTGATTTTGGTTTGCATGTTTCATCAATTGTTACATTGATGCTTTCCACAACTTTGTTCAATCTTAGATTGTAACACTTGTATGATTTCCTTATACTTGAGTAACCAACAAGTACTCCTTTGTTCACACGAGAGTCAAAATTTCTGATTCTACCATCTCCACTTTTGATATAGCATTTGCTTCCAAAAACTTTGAAGTGATTTACATTTGATGGTCTTCCTTTCCATAGTTCGTAAGGAGTTTTGTCAATGTTTTTTATGAGAATTACTCTGTTTTGAATGTGAACTATTCTATGCACTGCCTATGTCCAAAAAATATCTGTCAATTTCAAATCCATTAACATTGTTCAAGCCATTTCCTGTACTGTCATGTTCTTTCTTTCAACAACTCCATTCTCTTGAGGTGTCCTAGCAATGAACAATTTCCTTTTTATTCCACGATTGTTGCAGTAGTCCATAAATTACTTTGAGGTGAACTCTCCTCCATTATTAGATCTCAAGCATTTTATTTTTGAATCCGTTTCATTTTCAACCATTTCCTTGTAGATCTTGAATTTTTCAAAAGTTTCTGACTTATTCTTGAGAAAACTACAGTCAAACTTGTATAATCATCAACTAATAACATGAAGTATTTCTTACCTTTTAATCCCTTTCTTTTAGTTGGTCCAACTAGATCAGTATGCACAATTTCTGGTGGTCTTTTCGTTGAATATTCCTTTGATTTAAACATGGTCTTTGTTTGCTTTCCTTGTTGACAATGCTTGCATAAAGTGTTGGTTGGTTTCGTGATCTGGGGCATTTCTCTAACTGCTTCTCTTTTGCTGACTTTGACAAGGTTATAAAAATGTATGTTCCTCATTCTTCTGTTCCATAGCCAAATTTCATCTTCCTTTCCTAGAAAACACTTTTCATTTTCAATTTCACTTAACACATATATGTTGCTTGAAGTTCTTGTAGTTGTAGACACCAATTTCCCTGAACCTTCTTTTCTTATCTCACACTTTTGTGAATCGAAAGTAACTTTATGACCTTGGTCACACATTTCACTCACACTTAGAAGATTATGTTTCATATCTTCTACTAGTAGAACATTTTATGCCTTTTCATTCTTGTTCCTAATTCAGACTGTGCATTTTTCAATGATTTTGGCCGAATCATCATTTTTGAAGGAGACTGGTCCATCTCTTTCCTTTCGTAATGTAAGAAACTTGTCTCTGTCAGCTGTCATGTGTTTTGAACATCCACCATCAACATACCAAACACATTTCTTCTTAGCTATTAGAGAAATTGTGCATTCTTCATTGCTATACTGATCTTGTTTTCTTATCCATGTCGTTTTCTGAGGTTCTTGTCTATGATTGTTGTTATTCTGTTGAGGTTCTTTAGGAAGGACTGTCAATCTGCAATCTTTGGCCACATGTCCAAAATTGTTACATTTGTAACATTCCACTTCAGTGCTCAAAGATTCAAACCTATTGTAACTTCTTCTCTATGTTTCACTAGGTCTTATTGAATAACCCCTTTGTGTATGACTCTCAAATTTGTTATTGTTCTTGTTGTTAGCCCTACAATTCACAGCTTTATGTCCAAAATTATTACATGCATAACATAAACCAAAAAATATAGTTTGATACCTGGGAGTTGAAGATCTTCTAAAAGGAGGTGTTCTTATGAATCCTTCTTCTTCTTGAGGCCTATCTGTTTGTTGTTGATTCTGAAATATGAATCTTCTTGGTGGAGGAGTGTCCCTGTAATCTTCCTTGTATATCTTCCTATCCCCTTTGATTGTTTCTGTATAAATTTTTGGATATGTTTCTTTCTCTGTTGTTTTGGAGATTGATCCCTTTTCTGTCTGATTGTATCCAAGTTCGAACTTGTCAAAATGATATTTTTTACTATTGATAATTCCATCCATAACTTTTGAGCTATTCTGCATATTTTTCTTTTGAATATCCTTTCTTAGTGTGACAATATTTGCTTCCAAGTTTCCAATGATCATGTCCTTTTCTTCTATCTTTTATTTGAGTGCTTCATCAATTATTTTATCTTCTTCTATTTGAACCTTCAATTTTGTGATCATTTGTTCTAGTTCTCGAGTATCCTTTTTCTTGTCTAGTTTTTCTTGTATTTTCTTGTTTTTCTTCTTTTCTCTTCTGATAACTTCTATGGCACACAATAATTCTTCTCGATAGTCAACTTCTACTTCTTCAATTTTTTCTTCAACTTCTTCATATTCTTCTTCGAAGTCTTCTTTCTCAGAGTCTTTTACTGCCATGAATATAACTCTTCATATCTCACTGTCACTGACTTCATCTTCATCTGATGATGAGATGTCTTCTTTGGTGCATAAGCTTTTCTTGAAAAATTTCTTTGTAGTTATTTTTCCTTTATATGTGTTTTTTCCTTTTGAGTAACCTTCATCAATTCTCTTTTTCTTATGAAGACATTTGTTAGAAAAATGACCAATACCATCACAATTAAAACAAATTAAAGGAAGCTTACCTCTATACCTATCGTCGGTTCCCTTGTTCATTCTTTTAATGAAGTTGGCCACTTCTTCATAATCTTCTAAGACGTCACTGTTGCTGCTATATTCTTCTTGTTCATTTTTCTTTTTCTTTGATCTTTTGGATGCTTTGAAGGTTGCTTATTTTACATATGGATTTTCATGTTCAGTTCTCATTTCATATGCTGTGAAGATTCCATGCAGTTCTTACATTCTTATTGAGTTTAGATCCGATCTTTCTTCTAGTGTTGATATCTTAGGGTTAAATCTCAGAGGAAGAGATCCTAGTACCTTTTGAACAATTACAGATTCTTCAATTTCTTATCCCAATCCTATGATTGCATTCATTGTTTCATCGACTCGTAAGTAGGCTACAATATTCTCATCTTCCTTAATTTTTAGTTGTTCGAACTGACCTTTGTAAGTTTGAAGCTTCGCTTCTTTGACTTTTGTATCTCCTTCATAAATATTTTGAAGCTTGTCCCAAATATCCTTAGTGGATTTACAATGTACAACTTTGGTGAATACAGTATCACTGAGACCATTCAAAAGTACATTTTTGTCTTTGGAATTATTCTCACCGAGTTTCACTGCTTTGTCATTTGTTGGTGGAACTATTGATGTTGTGTATCCATCTACAATTGATTGCCAAACTTTAAATCTCTGTGCCTCTATATATGTCTTCATCCTTATGCTCCAAAAAAGATAATTTTGTCCATCAAACTGTGGTATTCCATTTTTATACAAGTTTGTACTCTCCATGATCTACCTTTCAGTGGTTAAACTGGTTTCTGAAGGAATCGACTCTAATACTAATTGTTGGGTTACTGAGATGGGGGGTGAATCAGTAATAGAGTAATTATAATATTTTTTCTTCAAATAATCCAAGTGTTATATAAATATAGAATTATTATCCAATAATGAGAAATAAGAAATTAACAATCACACACATACACAGTACGCAAATGTTTTACGTGGAAACCCAAATCGGGAGAAAACCACGAAATATTTTTTTTTATATGTCTTGAAGAATTACATTCATTGGAAGCACCAACTTCCTTTGTTTTCCAGCTGCAATTGGAAGGAGGCTCCAAACCCCTAGTTTCTCAAGCTACAACCTAAGGGAATATCCAACTCCCTAATTCTCTAGCTACAACCAGAAGAAGGCTACAACCCCCTATGTTCTCTGGCTACAACCGGAAGTTAGCTACAACCACTTGTCCTTGCCCTGTTCAACCGCCCTGAAGTAGAAGTAGAATGATGGAACCACTGTCACAATATCACTGTGAGATATACCACTATAAACTAGTACCAATAAACCTAGAACATGAATCAACCATGCATCAACCTATACCTCAACCTGTAATCAACCTGTACCGTAAACAAGTGCATCAACCATGCACCAACCTATACCATAAACAAGTGCATCAACCATGCACCAACCTGTACCAAACAATCTGTAATCAACATGTACCATAAACAATTGCAACCAACCATGTACCAAGTATGTACCAATCATGTTTCAACTACTCATTAACTATGAATCATCAATATGTACCAACATCATCAACTATACACCTCATGTATGTGTTAACTCATCAACTACTTGTCTCAACCATGTACCCAACTTGTACCTCAACCAAAATCCCTCATCAATTTCATCATGCAAATATGATTTATAACTCTGTAATAGACCTAGTGTATATGATCACATACCTGTAAACCTTCCTTAACTTTAAACAACAAGAGACTAGCATTTACATCAAACTTTTCTTTAGTCTCACATGACTAGTTTTGGATTAGTCAACAACCCTAACATGAAATAATCATAACGTTGTACCTGTAATGAATAAATATATGAAACTTATACATCATGTTCTTCAGTGTGTTTATGGAATTCCTACAGGTGTCACTAATTGGAACCTCTCATAAAAATAGTTATAGAAAAAATGGCATACCTTATTGAATTCTGACTTATTCTAGAGAGATACCTTGTAGAGTGTGCCCCGCACGGAATATTTGTTGAATTGATCTGAAACTGTTGCAAAGAATACTACAGACTGTAATATAACCAACACATTTGGTCATACTAAATTTGGATTTGTTATAAATAAGTTATGATGTTTTTACCTGAAACACATGTTTTTGACTAGTTTCAGGACTAGCCACAAACCCTATTTTCCACGGAGTGTAACTCCATAATTACAATGACACACAAAATGAATTTTTTACCACAGATACTTTGATATGTTTCCTCAATGGCATATAAATTTCATGGTCTGATTCATTCTATAAAAAACTTTATTGCGCAAATGGTGAGATGACCTGTAAATAACATACCTTAGAAAGCATCATCAAAACAATTTTTCTTTCCTTGAATTTTGGCCTTCTTTTCTTCACCTTCCCTTAGAAATTTGGATTAGATATCCTTTGGTTACCTCATACACCTATAGGTATTCAATATTCTCAAGTGTGTTTTAAATGAGAGAGCCTTGACTCTTATTTATACTCTCCAAGTAGCTTCCTTAAAAACATCTTCTTGGTCACTTTGCCCACTTTCTTTATTTTAGGGTTAACCCACTTCTAATTTCTCCATTAAATTTATTATTTAAATAATTTATTTTTTATTCACTTTGAATTATAGTACACTCATCAATTCACTTTATTATTTACCTTCTAAAATCTCTTAAACCATTTTGACTACTTTGACCTTTTGGGGCTTCTAGATGACATAAGAGGGTCCTCTAACTTCGTAAGGCCATAACTCTCAAACCGTGAGGAGTTATGTGACATTCCACATACCACCAGAAATGGAATGACATGTACCATCCATATAGAATGGTATTGCCTACAAATATATCAAAATGCATACCATTATCCATCAAACAAACTTGGGTCCATTACCTAAACCTGGGTTCTCCAACTTCTCATGGCCAATGTGATGTTCCACATACCACCAAAAATGGCATGACAAGAACTATCCATATATGATAGTTTCAATGAAAAATTCACTTACCTTCATCTCATTATTCCACAAATAAGCATGGGTTCTCTAACCATACTTCTATAATAACTCAATCTGCAAAGCGTCTTCCCGTGAGGGATTTCACCATAAGAGGACCACTTTGGAGTTCATCCATTTATACTTATTATCAACCATGACAAGGTAATAACAAGTCATATTTACATCAAACAATCTTGGGTCCATTACCCAACCTTTATGCTACGGGGCTTTCTTCAAGGGTTGATATCAATGACAACCAACCTTAATCAACAAGACCTCATTCCTAGCCAATAGTATGAAGAAATCAACTGCTTTTATCATGGACAAAGTACCCAGCCAATCCTCCACTATGTTTCTCCTTCAACAAATTGTCCCTCGTTGAGCATCTTTGGATACACAATCAACTTCCTTTGAATAATAGTCCTTCTTGGATCATATACTCCATCCATTGATTTCTATCCCTCAACAAAGGATTTCCACATGCTTCGTAAGCTTCCTTGAAATCTGGGTCTTCTTGGTACATCTCTTTGAGGTGTTCAAATCCCAAAGTCTCCACTTGGAATTCCCGCAAGATTAAACATCTCCTGCCCAAAGCATCTACAACTTTTTTATCATTCCCACTAATATGCTTGATGACAAAAGTAAAATTCTGCATGAATTCTACCCATTTGGCATGTTTGTGGTTCAATTTCTCTTGTCTGGTTATGAACTGCAAAGCATGATTGTCAGTGTACAAAATAAACTTATGCATAAGATAATGTCTCCACTTTTTCAAAGCTTGAATTATAGCACAAAATTCCTTGTCATATGTTGAATACTTCTTCTTATCATAATTTCGTTTCTCACTGAAATAAGAAACAAGCTTATCATCTTGACTTAAAATTGCACCAATGGCCACTCCACTTGCATCACATTTGACCTGGAAAGTCTTCTTAAAGTATGGCAGAATTAAGATAGGTTGTTTTGTTATCTTTTCTTTCAACACTCCAAATCCTTTCTCGACTTCTTTTGTCCAGTCAGAAGATTCATGTTCCTTCTTTATAGTATCTAGTATGGGTGCGCAAATACTGTTGAAATTCCTAATGAACTTTTTGTAAAATCTCACTAACCCATGAAAACTTCTTACTTCAAACAAACTTCTTGGAGACGGCCACTCTCTTATAGCGCTCGCCTTTTCCGGATCCATCTTCAATTTATTTGAAGAGATTACAAATCCCAAATACACAAGTTATGTCTTCATAAAAGAACATTTCTTCAAATTCATAAACAACTTTTCTTGTTGCAACCTTATAAACACCATCTTCAAGTGTGTTAAATTCTCCTCTTCGGTCTTACTGAAAACTAGAATATCATCTAAATAAACGATAAAAACTTCCCAATAAAATATTTGAGTACTTCATTCATTAAACTCATGAACGTACTTGGAGCATTCGTTAAGCCAAACAGCATAACAAGCCACTCATATAGTCTTTCATTTTTTTTGAATGTTGTTTTCCATTCATTTCCCTCTCTCATTCTTATCTGATGATAACCACTCTTCAAGTCTATCTTGGAAAAATAACTAGCTCCACTCAAACAATCCATTAAATCATCCATTCTGGGTAAAAGAAATCTATGCCTAATGTTTATCTTGTTGATGGCTCTAGAATCTGTGCACATTCTCCAACCTCCATCCTTCTTTGGACTCAACAGAGTTGGTACTACACACGGGCTCAAGCTTTCTCTAATCAGACCTTTATCCAACAACTCTTGGACCTGCTCCTTGACCTCTTCATTCTCCTAAGGGGTTAATTTATATGCTACTTTGTTTGGAAAATTTTCTCCCAGAATAAGGTCAGTATGGTGATTGATACTCATGATGGGAGGTAAAGTATGAGGTAAATCATCCACCACAATGTCAACAAACTCATCCAATAACTCCTGAACTTTCATAGGAAAATCATTCATAGAAGTGTTTGTAAGGGTGACTCACGCCTTACCTATAACAACAAACTACATTTCCTGGTCTTTCTTGACTTCTTTCAAGAGCTCCTTCCCAATCATGAGAAGTTTACTAGGACTAGCCTCCTCTTTGACTCCCTTATCTTCTAATGGAAACAACATATGTTTACACCCATTTTTCTCAATGATATAAGTATTCTTCCTCCCATCATGTATGAAATTCATGTCATATTTCCTAGGTCTTCCCAACAAAACATGACAAGCATCCATGGGTATGACATCGCATAAAATTTCGTCCTTATAACTACCAATTTTAAACTAAACTTCACACTGTCGACTTATCATAGAGGAGGAGAAGTAAAGTGTTATGATTGTGGGAAAACATGGCACATGTCTTGGGAATGTCCTGAAAAGAAGAATGCAAGAGTTAAGGTTCTCTGGACATTCATCTTTTCAGGACATTCTCAATACATGTGCCATGTTTTCCCACAAGCATAACACTTCACTTCTCCTCCTCTACCTCTTACTCTACCCCTTGGAAAATGATTCATTCCTCTAGAGTATCCTCCTCTAGAAATTCCTCCTCTATCTATTTGATTGTTAAATCCTCCATCTTCTCCCTTGGATTTCTGGAGATTCTCTCTGGTGATTCCTCTTCCTCTGTTAGGAATCTTCCCCCTGTTCCCCTGACTCTGTTTCCTTGCCAATTTTTCTTCTTCCTTCAGGGATACATGATAAGCATCTTCTACAGTCCTCATCATTATCATACTAATCTCATCCTGGATTTCATACCTCACTCCATTAATATACCTAGCATATTTCTCCCTATGTCTTTCTCTTATATTCAACTTATAAAATTCCTCAGTATACTCCTTCACCGACAAACATTTTTGTCTCAGATTCTGCAACCTTCTGAACAGATTTAGTTGATAATCCTTGGGTATGAATTTATCCTTGAGCTTAGCTACCATTCTATCCCAACTCTTAATCTTGGACTTACCTTTTCTCCTTCTGTAATCTTGCAACTCATCCCACCATAAAGATATATGTCCCTTCAATCTGGTCATTGCATGCTTTACTTTATTCCCATCATCAATCTCCTCATAGTCAAAGTGCTTGTCTAAAGAACTTATCCAGTCAAGCAATTCTTCTACATTCAAATTACCTTCATACATCGAGACTTCCATCTTTTCTCTCGTTCCCATCTTGGCAACAATTCTCAACAATTGCTCCTCTACTATTTGTTCTCCTACAAATTCTTCTTCTTCTATATCTTCACTTTTAGCTTCATTGACATCACCAGCCTCTGGTGCTCTCCTTTGTGTTTTTTCCATGGAATCTATCCTTGCACGAAGTTGTCTCATTTCCTCCTCCATAGTTTCATTGACTATAGGTCTCTCCCTTCATCTCCTTGGCAGAACGACTCTAAATATTTCTTCTCATAGAGATTATTCTTACTCTGATACCACTTGATGCAAACCCCCCTTAGGGATCACGTGACCTCTCAGTCTAGGATCGAATTAAACAAGAGCTAAAGTGGCTCTCAGGTCCTCACATAACCCTTAGAATTATTACCATGGGCCTTTTCTTCTCTCACTGCGCGGAAATTCATGTTTGCAAGGATTTTCTTAATACAACGGAGTCGTGCACGTGACCTTGGGCCTAAAACCTTGGGCTTAAATTTTGGAAAGCAATAACTTCGACGCTCTGAAACTTTGGGGCTTTGGAAGATTTACCAACAACACACTCCAATCCTCCTGAATAGTTGAACTGGTGAACTCACAAAGAGTTCAGGGATCAACGGTCCACACTCCTTGCCACAATCTATGGCTAAAAGGAACTTTAGGGCTTCGGGAATTTTTGTGACTTCAACACACAATACCTCTGAACTAGAGAAGGGCCAAAATCCATAGATCTGATGGTCCTTGTTTACCTGTCAACAAATGGTCAATATTGACTTTGGTCTTCAGGACCTTTCACACCAAAATAGCTTTCACCCACAACCTTTCAGATAGTCGAATTCTGAATACTCTAAAATATATGGACACGTGTACCCAACAAATGGAGGTCAGGATTTACTTCAGAATTCGAGACTTTAGGGAATTCTCTCTTCTACACAAAAAAAACCAATTTCTCCCGTAGTGTTGAATCACCGAACTACTCGGGGTTCCAACAGCTCACACTCTCCCAGTGATATATGGTGTAGATTCACTTCAGGACTTCGAAGCTTTGGGACTTTTCCCTTACTTACAACAAGAACTTAAAAAAAAATGTCAGAGCAATGAAGTTCGAAGGACTTAGGGTTTTAACAACCATGCTCCTTCTTCCTTGATCCAATAGCTGCAATGGATTCTGAATTCTCTTGAATAGATCTCATCCACTCTCCTAAAAACAAAGATATTTCTCCTCTTGAGGACTTAATCTCGTTATCCCTCCTTGAGATTTTTCACTTAAAGGACTCGAACCTTGGCACACACTTTGCACTTCCCTTCTGATATTGGGACTTAAAATAAGTCACCTGCGCACTCCTTGCACTATCTCTCCTCTGAGATTTTATCAACACTTAACGATGTGTCGACTATGTGCACTCTTTACACTGGTATCCCCTCTGATCTTTTATACTCTTGTGAGTATAGGCTCACACCTTGCACTCTCTCTGCATAAACTTACGCTATCTCTCCTAAGCTATTTGAACCTGTAATGGTTCTCCCTCCACACACCTTGCGTTGAAAATGTGCACTCCTTTGCACCGAGATTTCAGAAGAGAAACGATTGAAACTCCAATTAACATTAAGGATTCATTCAATGAACCATTTAGATGTACACACACACAAACACATAGATAAATAACATAACATTTACCCAGTTACTCAAAGATAATCAATCTCAGAGATTGAAAGCAATTATCCTCTTCTATATTCCTTCAACAAATATTTACAAGGATTTCGACAGCCTTCAACAACTTTTAGCTTCTTTCTCCAGTAGCCTCTTTTGGGCATAGATTGCATTGATTTATACTTGAAGGGGCTTCTCGATCCTTCCCTCCAGACTATTCTAGTGATTTCATATCACAATTAAAAGCATCCTACCACTAAGATTATTACAATAAATGAATAATTACAATCGAGATATGAGTCAACACTCAAAATATGTACAATCCTACAGGAATTAAAGGCAATTACAATCTCCTAAAGCACATACAATGGCTCTAGCTTCAAGATCTCATGGGATATTTAGTTACAAAGTTTTCAAAATTTAAAGTGATGTTCCCTCCTTGGAATCCAAACCAGTTAAGTGTGTTGCGCTAGATGCTAAGTTTTACTCCACCTTGTCTCATTAAATGATGACGGTGATGCTCCTGCATCAAATCTCTATACATTTGCAACAAGTGACTAGGAAAGGCCATAGATCTTTGATGCGATGGATCCTATCACACCAACCCACAATATTGGTTCCTTAAGGTCAATGGGATAATTGACCATATCTTGGAGTCTCCTATGAAGAAGAGAGACACTTTGGTGTTTTCAAATGGATGCCAAAATCTTATCTCACACGCTTGTAAGTTTGTTGTTCTCATGGTTCATCCAGAGAATATACTGTGTAGTCTAGTGAAAATTCATTCTTTCACTCTGAACATGACTCAATATTCAACAAATAAACAACTTGATGTGCTAAATGTAACAATGTCATGTCATCATCTAGAAGCCCAAAGGTGTTTTGGCACACCACTTCGTCAAGCATAAAAAAGTTCTAGTTCTAGGGTAAATATCAAGGATGCCAAAAACTAGTCCAGTTCTTGGTGCATTAATCAATGTATCTTGTAAATTTATTGAAAAGGAATGGTAATGAAAGGAATAAAGCTCATTAGTTTTTTCACAAAAAAAAAAATAGACTAGTCATAAAAAAAAAACTTATTTAATATTATCTAATTCAAAATTTATGAGTCACGTATATGAACATGACTTTTACTCTAGATTATAAACACTATAGGAGCATTATACTCCAATACTACTATATTTCAATTCTTATAAAATGCCACCTTCATGTGACAAAGAATGAATTACCCCCTTAATGGTAGCTTGGACCATAATTTAGGGTCTTTTTTGGTATAAATAGTCGTTCATCTTCTCTCTTTTGTACTTTTCACTTCATAATATCTAATCAAAAAAGATTACTTGGAGAGATATAATGGTCCTCCTAATGTAATCTAGGATAATAAATGATAGGCTAAGTGATCCGAAATCAGATTCAGCAGGCTATCAGGGCATGAAAAATGCTCAAAAATGAAAGTGCTCAGAATCCGACGAAACCAACACCATTGTGTCTGGCTCGTCTTCCTGATTCCGGTGGTATAATTTTTATCGCAAACGGAGTCCGTATGAGGAAGATATCGCATTCTGTCCGCCGAGCCAAACAGGCAAAATTTTGGAATGTTGACTGTACCTGTCCGTACAGTCCGTACAGACACGTGTCAGTCCGTACAGCTGATGTGGAGGGATCCGTACAGTGATGTGGCAATTTCGTGCAGTGACATGTGGCAGCGTCAGGAGAGGACACGTGGCGGATCCGTACAGGACACGTGGCAGCACCGGAAGGCGACACGTGTCAGCCAGATTTGGCGTTTTGAACGTACGGTTGGACCAATCCCGAGGTGACATGTGTGACCACTGGAAGGGTGACACGTGGCACGGGATGATGTCAGCAGTGTACAGCGGATGACATGGCAGTGCTGACTGGGCGTACGGAAGATGACGTGGCAAGCTGACAGATCGTACGGCGATGACGTGGCAGGCTTACGTGGCGCTGACGTGGCAAGCTGACTGGGCGTACGGTAAGTTGACGTGGCAGCGGATGTGGACGAATCAGATATCGACACGTGGCGTTCAGCGATTAGTTGAAAAGATGCCATGTGGCCCAATCAGGGGCTGCCACGTGGCACCCTGGGTTTAGCCAATGATGGCTAGGTCAAAAGTTTTTATGGCCCGGGGGATTCGAACCCCGGACCTCCACCTCCGTTCACGGCTTAACCAAATATCCGTTGCCATTACACCATGCTTCGGTACTTGTTATGAAAGCGGCAGAACGTCTATTTGAATTGCAAGTTGTGTTTAAACCACGGGTGGTCGGGCCGGGGCTTAGCCCCGACCTCGGTTTTATTATACGTCGTATACGACCATATGTTCGGTGGTCCAATCCATTGGCGGGAGCGGTTACATGTGACCAGAATTGTGGCGCGTAACGGTTATATAAAACGTTTTGCAAACGGTTAGCGCCTATAATGGTTAACCCACGGTCCGGTTGTTTGCCATATGACCTATGTTAAAGCGCGCCAAGAGGGGTTAAGGCCAGCGCTAGCCCTAAAGGGCTTAGCGCTTGGCCATATTAACTTTCATGTGACCATATAGAAGGGGGCACGCCCAGGCTTGGGGGATAAAGCCCATTCCAACTATAATATGGTTTAAAAAGTGGTTTTTGTAACCATTTCTTGATTATTTAATGTAATTAACTCTATTTTGGGAGTTATTGGGCTTTTTAAAAGCCTAATTTTTGGGAGGAAGTTGGAGATTGAAACCAACTTTCCCAACTATTTAACCAAGGCCATGTTGAGGCCATTTTGTCATATTTGGAGAGCTTTTGGACGGTTTTGGAGAGCAAAGATGCTGAGGCAAAGCCGGGTCTAAGCCAGTTTGAGGCAGAGGAGCTGTTGAGGTAGAGATGCTGTCGGACGATTTCTGAGAGTTCGGTATATCTGTTTCAGGTGCCGTAAGTTGTGTAAGATTCTAGAGATCATGGCGAACAAGACCAGATCAGTCTAGGATCCAATCGGTGAATGTAAATATGTACTAATAAACTTTCTAAAAGAAATCAAGAAGCCTCCCTCGCAGAGAAAAGGCCCAGAGACGTAGGCAAAGTTGTCGAACTCCGTTATCAAACTTGTGCATTATGGTTTGTTGTTTTCATTGCATTTCAGATTTGCAATTATGTTGATGGATGTATAATTAATTTTCTTTTCTCGCTCTTTCGTTAAGTTTCCCAATGGTCATTTAATGCATGCAAACAATAACTCAACCATAGTCATTTCGAAAAATCCTGATGGATCACTAAGATTAACTAAATCTTAAAATAGACCACAAAAGTAAATACTCAACTTAATAATAATTTCTAAAAAGCATTTATGATAAATCAACTTCTCATGGTTAATGAACGTGACCACTCATGTCCTTTCACTTGTGACTAGTTCATCAAAATGCAAAAAGAACTACATCATTATCAATTTATTAAAGTGTAATGAGTTGGATTCAAAAAAGTTTGAAGACTTGGTCTACATTCACTCCAATCTATGACTCATCTCTCAAAGGAAGGATGAATATAAGTTAGGGTTTTAAAGGAATGGAATACAAATCCTTAGGATCAGGAACTAGAAGTAGCTTTCGAGACTCTTACCTTGTCTTCACAAGAGCAAGGTACTTCTACGGTTGAAGGATCTTCTCAGGTTCAACAATGACACTTTTGGAGTCAAAACTATGACACTGCTCAATATTAGTTATCAAATGTATAACAATTTAAGACTTATGATCTCAATATGTAATGTTATTTTTTGATAACTATGAATGGGTTAGTCCCTGATGTTATTTCTTGAGTACTATGGATGGATTGGGTCCTAATCTACTCTCCTCGATGATTTTGACATGGAGTGTCATTTTTTTATAACAAATTTATAATAATTTAAGGTTTATGATTTAGGGCTTATGCTTCTAAATAATATTTCCAATCTCGTCTACATTAATCCTCTTAAATTCCAAGTAGATTAGACACCTACCACTCAATTCCAATTGGTAATTAACAGAACCAGAAGGAAAGAGGCATCACATTATCCCTGACATATTAAAGAAAAAATGAAATATCAATCCCGATAATTTATTGTTAGATGGTATCAATTTTACCTCCCTATATGTATAATGTTAAGACAATGACCCTGCCCACCAGACACTATAATGTATAATGTTTTGAAATATCATGTAAGACACCTACACTATGAAACTACTTAAATAAAAAATCATTAAGGATAATTATGCACTAGTATTGCCCGTTATTATTAAGGCACATGTATTGAAGCAATAAAATTATATGTATAATCAACAATCTGTGTTTTCACTAGTATTTCCCATTATTATTGAAAAATAAGATTATTTGTAGAATAAACAATATGTTTTATATTTTATACGTTTTATATTTTAAAATTATTACATGGTCAAAATTCAAATTTTCAAAGGAATACCCATCCAACAAGAACAACTATAAACAACCATAATATTGATATTTGTAATATTTCAATCATGTTAAAAGATGAAGGAATGGTCACATTGTTGTTGTGTATTCATATCACCTTATGACCAATTATATATAATATAAATTTCTACAAGCAGCTCCCAGTTTGTGTTGGTTCTAACATAGGCATATGCATTGGTGTAGGTTAAAGCAATGAAATGATGATCTTTGGACTTGGTCTCGATTTAACATAAATCC
>JZKD02S2012260.1:393642-413585 GCA_000966675.3 Picea glauca
GAATTTCACCATTCACTATACAATATATACAATGCTTTTAAGTATTCTGTGGATACCAAAACCCTAATCCCTAAAACCAGGATTATTTTTAGTAAACCGCTAAAAATAGCAAAGACCGTCCAAAAACAATTTTGGGGCTATGCCCAGTGCCGAACGCTACGCGTAACCAGGGAGGGGCATACCTGGGACCCCCCTAGGAAAGCGCCTGGCACACAGCGCATAAATAGAGCACTACTATGAGGGATCGTCAGATGCAGTGGTCATATCTGACGTGCCCACACACACACATGCAAAGAATATAACACATACCCAACAATATGGACTTCATCTTGATGTGCCTTAGATGGTCAGATGAAGGAACCAAGACATTGGTTTCATGAGGAAACCTCAATATGTATTGGGGGACATCGGTTCCATGAGGGAACTTTGATGTGTCCTAGAGAAGACATTGTTTTCATGAGGGAACCTTGATATTTCTTAGATATGTGTTCCATGAGGGAACCATGAGATGTCTAGTATGGACACAATTCATGACTGATCTAAGACATTGGTTTCATGAGGGAACCTCAATATGTCAAGTATGGTCCAATATGACTAAGCTTGATCATCCCCAAGGGATCAGAGACCTCTTGTAGGATGAGATAGCTCAAGTCTGGTGGATACCAACTACATGACATGTATAAACACAGGTGAATGGACCTAGTAAACATCGAGTAGACCTTCTCCTATATTGGGCTGCAAACCAATTTAGATAGGATACATTTATCAAAAGGGTGTAGTTGTGATAAATGGGCCTAAACGTAGTCCTTCCTTGATCATGACAAGGAGTGATATGGACTCGAGGTGTTTGAGGTGCTTTCCATGTATCAAATAGAATTGGGCTGACATTCACTCACAGGGGTGTACCTGTGGTAAATAGGCTTTGTGTGATATTTGTCCTTAGTCATATTGATTTGACTTGGAATGATAAAGAATTAAAGATGTTAGATGTTATCACATGTAAACCCATACTGAATCTAATCTCAGAGAGAGTCAATTGCATCATAGGGAGAGTCGCAGAAGGAGTTTCCCCTCGGTTCAGGTGGGGGAGAGACATCTCCCAAGACTGGCAGGTGTCATGATTCTAGAGTGAAGTTTGTATACTTCAAAAACAAGCTTTGACATGATGAATAATGTATCCCTAATTGAGAGGGAGTGTTGAAGTTTGGACAACATCGAGAAGACATTCTTCCAGATATAAATATATAAATATATAATATATGACATGATATTTATAGTACAAAGTATAATTATATATAATAAATAAGTAGTTATTTATTATTCAAGGGACGCATCCTTTCATGGATGGTCACAATATGTTCTCTATATAAGGAACACTCTTCATTATAATAAAATATTCATATACAATATTATCTCATATGAAAAATCAACAAACCCAACATACCTTGGAGGTTTAACTACTTTAGCTCCAATCCATCATAACACGTGGTTAATCCTAGCACATTTTCTTTTCGATACTTCATGCAATCTCTATTGCCAATTTTCCAAGGATTCTTCTGAGTCAAACACACATGAGTTGATACTCCTCCAACTAAGTATGAATTCAGTTGCAGGATTTACATAATCATCCATCCGCATAGTCATATTATACATATTATCATGTTATTTTCTCTTTGTTGATTATACATATCTTCTTCCTTCAGTGGGGTCTAACAACACAATAACCTTCATGTATTCCACTTCAAATACCATCTGTATTTTCTTTCGTTCAATGACATTCTCATTATCGAATTCCCAATCAAGTCCCAATAGTGTTGGATACGATGTACTACCATATACTATTTCAATCACTTTGAAGTATGCTACACTGAACACTCTGTCAATATTGATGCTTACTCATGTCAACCTTCCAACTAGAATGATCTTATGTTGGTTTGCTAATATCAACTAGATAGGAGACCAAATCATCTTTCGTTGAGCCATCATCTCGCAATTCTATCTCGGGATAACATTCACATCAGATCCTAAATCCAAAATTATATTGTCCGTGTCGTAATTCCTTATCTGTGCATTAAGTCAGAACTCCCTATTTGTTCGCTTCTTACTATGCCCCTAGTTAACTGCTCTTTGTGTGACAGGTTTCTCTTTCTATTGGGCATAATGGCCAATCATTTCATGCAGACTACTCAAAGTAGATTCATGTTTCATTAATTCTAAACAACTTCTTAAGAAACTTTGCAAAGTGCTTACCTTTTCAGCTTGCTTTTATGAATCGTCATAGACTAGAGGCATATCAAACATTGGTGGTCTATCATACAAGGGTGCTATAGTCAAAGTTGATGCTATCCATTCTTCTCCCATCAATGATTTTCTTTCTTGTTGGTAGGTCTCTTTATCTTTCCTTGGATCAAACAATGGTAATGGCTATGTTGCTTTCGTTACCCACTCATGTATTGTATTCCCTTGATCTGTCGCATCTACTTTAGTTCTCATCCCTCTGCATGAAACTTCTTCTATCTTAGTTTTTTCGTTGCGTGCCTCTGTTGTTATCATCTATACATTTTCATTCCTCTTTTCTTTCCATTTTTCTATCAACTGTGGACAATCCTCAGTCGCATGGTCTAATGCTCTGCAATATGTACATGTTGTGAAAGGATTTGGTAAGCTGTATGCTAAATTTTTGGGCTTATTATGATTACAACATATGATGGGTCCTCTTCCTTGACCAAAGCCTCCTCTTTCGCGACCTTTGAAGCCTCCTTTACCTCCTTTATTATAACCTCCTTTGTGAGTATTAAACTATGAGACTCCCCTTTTTCTTCTTCACCTTTGACTCTATAAGCATATGCAGTGCACTGTCTCATCAGGTTCAACTCATGAAAATAATTCTCTTCATGTTCGATAGACTTACAGAAATTCCAAAATAAATTCCTCACAATACTCTAGTATTTATGCATCAATGGACAATTATGAGGGTGGTGACCCGTCGTTTTAAAAATTTCACACCATATCCTTAATGGGTTCGTACCTACCGTATTCAAATATTGTTGGAATGTTGGACACTCATATTTATGATGACCTTTTGTTTTACAGGTGATACAACAGACTCCCTCATGCTTTTCTTTTCCTTTCAGAATTTATTTTAACTGAATAGTCAATGCGGAAATCTTCTTTTGTGTTAAAGGGAATCATATATGCACTAATAATCCTGCAATAAACCACACTTTGTGTTGTTCATACGGAATCTTAAATGTTAACTGAACTTTCAATATATTAAACCTTTGATCATAGTCCCATATTGATTCATATACTATCTATTTGATATCCTTCATCTCTATAATGCACTACGATTCAGACTTAGGCTTCTGGAATTCTTTCAACAAAGCTTGTCTTGCTTCTGCCAATGTTCTCATCTAACCCATTGGTGTAGTATTATGATATTTCATATACCATAATAGTGTGTGATATATGAAAGTCATTTCCAGTTGTGCAATCTTCACATCATCATCTTGGATGTTCTTCACGGTCCATATCATGTCACAAATGAAAAAAATGTTTTTCTAGAACTTCTAAACCGACCCCTTGAAAGAGAGGCATCCTTAAGGTGGGATCTACCCCTGCCATCATGTTATGCATGGTATTATTTCATGATACCAATTACTGATTCTAACTCAATGTACTACTTCCACTACTTTGGTTACTTCTACTACTATATTTACTTCCTCCACTAACTTCAATTGAAAAAACCTCTTATCTTACCTAAACTCTTGGTGACGCACATGGGGTCATGGGTTTGACGCAGAGTCTAGTCTAAGTGGGATATTATTCTTCTAGACTGAGTTGAAGGATATTTTCTTCTATGCACAAACTCCCCTCGATTTAGAATATTGCACCCGTGTCTCTTTCCTCTATCTCACTATGCTTCCCCTCTCTCTCATCCATAGTCCTCTTCTTATTTAGTCTAAATATCTAACCACTGCACAATACTCCAATTTATTTATTCATTGCACACTCTCCTTCACTCAACATCCTCATCGCATATATTCCTCATTCATTTTCTTCACGCCTCTTTTTTCTCAGTTCATTCCCTAGTCATCCCCCAGTTCCCCATTGTGCATGAAGGTTCTTAGCAATCAGATTCCATTGTCATCACTTCTTTGTCGCATAATTTTTTTTTAAACCATGTAGATATTGACGTCGAGTATCTTCCATGGGATCCCTTGAATAATTATCTTTCATCAACACTATATGACTGAGTGCAATATATGGAAAATTCAGTAACGTAACCTCCCAGCACACTATCCAATCAGTAGTTAACTGTGTGTGATGTCTTATTGCTTATTTCATTAACTTGTTGAATCAATTAAAGAGTCCAATTCCTTGGAACCACAGTTCGATATCTTTCGATCTTTTCAATAAATATTTAGATCCACTCTGCTAACACATTCAAAAATTCAGTGAAGAAAATTTCATGCAAATCTGTAAAAACATACCTTTGTAACCATTCCTTTGCGTTGATCCTTGGATTCTTATTTTGATCTAATGTAAACTCAATCTCCTTAGTATTCAACCATTTTCCTATCTCCTCCTTGGTATGCCTCCACATCTCCCTCATTCGCAAATCTCGGTCCCAACAACAAAACCATTTGTTGGTGCATAGTGGGTAGACTCAGGGTTAAACATTAATTCACCAACAAATCCCAAAATACTGGCCCTTTCATCATCACCCGCAAGTTGGTGAAGTATCACCTAAATTACCTATGGGGAATGTAGGAACCAAGTTCTCACAGTCATGGGGGAATGTGAGGAATTCATTCTTTACTGTTTACTCAACATTCATTCATACATTTTGTGCAAGAAGCCATAACAACATCATAACATATCTTGTATATTCATCCAAGATACATGTGGAACCATCAAATCATCTAACGTATTCATATTAACTAGTCATTATATGTGTGCAATTAATAGAAATAAGAATACATCATAGCATCATACACTTCAGGAAACAATGATTTAGCATGGTTCACCCCAAACTAGGCTACATCCACAATGGTTGGCTTCTTTTATTTTTCATTCATAGTATTCCTTACAATGGGTGCACACTGCGCTCATAAGTAAGAACCCAAACCTTCCCAAGTTGTTCTATGTTGCAGTGCACACATACCTCCTGACTGATATTGAAATCAGATCACTATTCATTTCTCAACACCCAACTCAACCAGGCTCTCACTCTCGAATATTCACTACTCCCTCTTCCAGATTACCTTCTACCCAAAACCCATTACATATTTATACATGTACATTAGGGCTTAGCCCATTACAATGTGGAAAAAATGTCCCAAAACTCCTAACTAACTTCCTCGTTTTACATGTTGACTCCTGAAAATACACTAATTGTCTTCTATGCGTGTTGCTCCTTTGCTAATTTGTAGCGCAATCCACTCCTGCACGATTCCCAAAATTTACCCAAAATGGCCTTCTCCAACACTTGGCATTCTATTTCTTCTTCTTCTTTTGTATTTTCCTGTTCTTCTTATTCATCATATGTTTCTTCTTCTTCTTCTTTGTCATAATCCATTTATTCTACATCCAGTTTATTTTTGTGTGGTAGTTCTTTTTCTACTCTTACATTAACACTTTCAACAATTTTCTAAAGTCTTTTGTTGTAACATCTATAGGCTTTACTTCTTGAATAATATCCAATAAAAAATCCTTCATCTTCTCTTGAGTCAAACTTTCCTATATCCTCATCATCTCATTTAATGTAACACTTGCTTCCAAAGTTTCTGAAGTGTTTGACATATGTTGGTCTACCTTTTCATAATTCATAGGGAGTCTTGTCACAATCAACATTGATTTACCCTCAGATTTAGTTTTGAGAAAGAAAATCCAATTCATTCTTGTATAATCATCAATGAGCAACGTAAAATAGATTTCTCCTTGTAGGATTTTTGTTCTTGATGGTCCAAAAAGATCTATATGCACAAGTTCCAATGCTTTGGATGTTGCATATTCCTTTTTCCATGTTGTTCTCCATGTTGACATTGTTTGCAGATAGTACTTGTGGGTTTTGTGATCTTTGACATATCTCTTAATGCTTGATTGGTACTGATTTTTATCAAGTTGTAAAAGTTCATATGACCCATTTTTTTATGCCACAACCAAATTTCATCTATCTACCCCATGAAGCATTTTTCTCCATTAATTTCATCTAAAATGTATACATTGTTTGGAGTCCTGATTGATTTTGCAACTAACTTGCATGAATTTTATTTTCTGATCTCACGTTCTTGAAAGTCAAAGGTAAGAGTATGTGCTTAATCACACATCCACATTACACTAGGAAGATTATGTTTCAAGTTTTCAACACACAAAACCTTTTCAACTTTATCTCTTCCATTGTCAAGACTGAGAGTGCCTTTTCCAATTATTTTCGATCTAATATTGTCTCCAAAGGTAACATTGTCCTTCTTTTTCTTCAGGGTTATAAACTTTGTTCTTTATCATGTCATGTGACTAGAGCACCCACTGTCAACAACCCACTTATATTTACTCCTTTGTGCATGAAGTGTTGCTTGCATGGACATAGATTTATCTTTTCTTTGTTATTGATTTCTTTTCATGATTGTTGGGCCTTCCTTTCCCTGAATTTTATTCAAGTTACTTCTACAAAAATTTTCTATATGCCCAAAATTATTGCAGTTATAACATATAATGTTATAGTTCATAAAAGGGGGAAAATAATTATAATTTCTTATTGAGTATCCATGGGTGTCTTTGTTGTTTTTACTTATAGGGTCTCTTCTTACATTTGTTCTACAATATATTTCTTTATGACCAAATCCATTACAGGAATAACAATACCCAAAGAAAGAGTTTTGATACCTGATTGTGTGATTCCATATTGATGGGTCAATCTTCTAGATTATGTCCTTGTGAGGGGAATTTGTCTTATGTGGAACATATGGCTCCTCCTTCCTGTTGTCTTCAACTTTGATAAAACTTCTGAGTGAATCAACGTACTTCTTGGTTCTTTCTTCATTTGACTATTTTGAAGAGGTTGAGGCTTCTTCATTGGAAATTTCCTTTCCTTTATTGTAGCCAAGACCATTTTTTTCAAATGGTGATCTTTTATGATTTAGGATTTCATTAAAGGTTTTGGAGATCTTCTCATAATTTATGCTAGTAGGTGATTTTTCCAACTGCCTTCTCAGGTATACTATTTCATATTCTAGACCATTGCAAATCTTTTCTCTCTCTTTTAGTTGGGATTTTAAAACTTCTTCAATTTTATTTCCCTCTTCTATTTGTACTTTTAGGGTAATTATTGTCTTTTTTATTTCTTCAACATCATACTCCTCTTTATCTTTTTGTAGTTCCTTTTTCTTCCTTCTATTCCTTTCTTCGAGTTTATCTATTTCTTCTATGGAATTAAGGAATTATGCTTCAAAGTCTACTTCTTTCTCCTTGTCAGGATTGTCTTCTTTTCTTGAAATGGTGTTTCCATATGTTTTTGTTTCTAGAACCATAAAGAGAATTTCATATGTTTCACTATCACTATCATTTGAAGAGTTGTTGTCTTCATTGGTATATAGATTCTTATTTTTCCTGTATAAATGTTTCTTCTTTTTAGTCTTCCCTTTGTTGTACTTCTTGAATCTAGAATCTTATTGTTGGCATGTTTATAGGAAGAATGTGCTTGTAATTGATGGAAAGAATAGTAGTGAACCAAACCTCGAGAAAGATCAGAAGAGCTAGCAGTTTCCAAACGAGGTCTAAGAGACGGACTCGTAGGAGGAGAAAAGGTCGAGACCCATGAACACTTAGAAAGCCTTCTAAGTCGGAGATATCAGGAGGAAGAGCGACAGTGGATTTTGGATCATCGATCCAGAGGAACAACAACCATTGGATTGAATTAATGAAGGATAGGATAAGTGAAGCATAACGATTGATAATTCGATCATCCGAATTTTTGTCAACTATTAGATTGATTAAAGTGGAAGGACGGGATAAGAAAGGGCTGAGATCTGATATCTCGATCACCTAAATTTTTGTCAGCTGTCAGATCGAAATAAGTGGAAGGACATGATAATTTAGAAGAAGGGCACACTAATCTCAGTGGTTGATAATCGAGCACTCAGATCTACGATCGACAGGGCATATCGAACCCCCCCAAACTTTCTACCTTTAACCATGGGGGGGGTCCGAGTTGGTGGTATTTCTCATGTGGGACCCTTGTACGTGTCACCTTCTTGTTAACTCGGACCCCCGTCACTCATTACCACTTACCGCCTAACCCCCCCTCCAAGAAAATCACCAAACCACTCATACATACCACCTTCGGACTCCGACGTCACACTTCACTACCCACTACATGTCACACTCAACTATCGCGTTCTGCCTCCACCTCCACTACACTGCCTACACATCTCACACACATCAACAGACCACCTCAACAAGGACATGTGACAGACCATGTCAGCAAGGACATGTGGAAGACCACGTTAGCAAGGACATGTGGAAGACCACATCAGCATGTACACATGGCATAATCATATGATGACAAGTGTCAAGAGGAAATTGTCTCGTACCATGTCAACAAGTGACATAAGCAAGCTACGTCACTCTGGGAGATTTACTTCGAAAGTTTCATTGCCAACAAATGTCAAAAGTTCTAAAGTCCCGAAGGACGAAGGTCTGAAGTCTCTCTCAACCTTCTGATCTGAAGATCACTTCGAGTGCATTCTCAACCATTGATGTAGTTCTGTGGAAGGACAATGTAAGTGGAAGTGTTAACCGACAGCAAGCGGTCTCCACCGCCTATGAGTTATTCAGTAGGTGACCACTCCGAAGGAGAATGAAGCAATGATTAGCCTAAAGTCCTGAAGTCTTGAACACTGAAGACCCAAAGAAGAGCTTGGTCGTTGATCACCGAGAGGGGTACGTGTCAGAAGATTATGCATTTGGGTGAAATCACTCCTAGAGAAACGAGTACATAGGAGTTGAAACTCTCGAATCTTGAAATGTTGAATTCACTCATGATCGTTGATCGTACAGGAGGGTACTTGTCAATAGATTGTTGACTCTGGGTGAAAGAGTTCATGGAAAAGTGAAGCACCGAAGATTTGAAAATGCCGAAGTCCTGAAGTGGAGGATAGTCATTGGATTAAGGAGGACAAATGTCAAAAGATCTTCCATTTCAGAAGATATCCAGTCAGAAGAAACGAGAAGTTGAGATTCGAAATCTCTGAAATCTAGAGACCCAAAGGAGATCTCGGCCATTGATCCGAGAGGGACACACATCATTGGATTGTCAACTTCGTAAGATTGACGTACAGAGGAAATAAAGGGTTGAGATTTTAAACTCCTGAAGCTCGGATCACGAAATAAATCACATCCATTGATTTAGGAAAGTTAGATATGATTCGCAGATTGTGAAAGAACAAATATGAACTATCTGTTCTGGAGCACCATCAAGATCATGATATCGACGGTCTCATCGCATTGCAGGGATTGAAGATGTGTGAACTTTAAAAAGATGAAGGTGGTCTGCAATCGAAAGTACGGTTTTGGAGAAAGGACACGTGGAGGCTCGAGGTAAATTGCTAGGAAAAAGGTAGTTTGATACAAACCACCTTTGGACACGCCTGCAATCTCATGGTCACATGAGATATTATCCCAAGGTCATATCCATAAATGGAGCTAGAGCTCACTAGATCGAGATCGGGAAGAGCCTTTTGAATGGGAATTTGGTCACCATCGGTGGTCACATGAAAGAAGGGGCTTAGAAGCCAAAGAAGCCAAAAATGACTCACTGTAACTACCAAAGAATACGAAGAGTTACGACTGCCAGAGAAGCCAAATAATCTCAAGATAACGCCCGCTAATGATGAACAGATTCATAATAACCACCAGGGAAGATGAAGATTTTGAATGATGATCAAGCAAAGGAATGGATGTGATAAAGACATGCAGAACAGAAAAGATAGTGTTCTTTTTCGATAGTTTTTCCTATGGGTAGAATGTGACCATGGACAGGACCTGAACTGGAGATCAAAGGTGTAGTGTATAGCATGCAGAGACAACATAGAGTATAAAGGAAGAAGATAAGTTGAACAGAGGCACGCGAGTGCGTAGCAGGAGAGAGAGAAAAGTATAGAAGCGGAATAGAGTAATAGAAGTTGGAGGAGGCAGAGGAGACATGGAGCTGTAACATACCATATCATAGACAGAGCAAGTAAGTAAAGTTTGTAATATTCAATTAGGGTGGTAGGGTGGTGCTAGGGAGGATTGCAGTCCTCTAAATTCTAGTTGATGCTAGAATATATTCCGGGAGTTGGTGCTTCCATCTATTGGGTGCTAGAGAAACCTGGGAGTTGGTGCTTCCATCTAGTTGGTGCTAGAGAAATCTGAGAGTTGGTGCTCTCTGCAAGTTGTAGCTTTCTATCAGAGGTTTTAGCCTCATATTTGAGTTGGATCTCAAACACTGTGATGTAAATGAAATTTGGAGCTTGATTGACATCCTAAGAAGAAGAGGTTTTCACCCTTATGGGTTTCCACATGAAAATCAATGTCTCTGTGTATTCTGTGTGATTGATCAAATATTGTATATCTATGCATGTTAAGTTATCAACAACACATTAAATAATAATCCAGAAAGAATAAGAAAATAATAGGAAACGTTTCAAGCTTATATACATAACTGATTCACCCCCTCCCTCTCAGTTATATTTCCAACAATTGGTATCAGAGCCAGTGCCTTTGATCAAAGGTAGATCCATAAGCTTGAACATGACTATTCATGATGGAAGTTCAACTAATAGACCCCCTTTGTTTGATGGAACAAACTTTGCCTTCTGGAAAATAAGAATGAGAACACATTTAATGTCTTGGGTGTTGATGTTTGGGATGTCATTGAAACGGGATATGTGAAGTCTGTACTATTGGCCTCAAAAGATGATAAGATGGAGTTTAGCTTTAATGAAAAATCAATGAATTTCATCCTCAGTGGACTTGTTGAAGCCGAGTTTGTCAAATTCATGCACTGTGATTCAGCAAAAGTTATGTGGGACAAGCTAATAAGTAGTTATGAAGGTAATGAAAAGGTGAAAGGCACAAAACTTCAGACTCACAAACTGAAATTTGAGCAGTTAAAGATGGATGAAGATGAAACTATCAGTAATTAATTCTTACATATAGAATAACTTGTCAACACTATGAAAGGCCTAGGTGAAATGATAGATGAATCTTTTCTAGTCCAGAAAATATTAAGATCTCTTCGTGATAGATTTAACTCAAAGGTCTCTTCTATAGAGGAAATAGTTGATCTCAAAACATTGACACTAGATCAACTTCTTGGAACCCTAACTGATTATGAAATGAGAATCACCAAAGGTAAATCCACTACAAGAGAGGCATCTTTTAAAGTAGAGAAAAACACAGACTCCGATATAGATGAGATTGAAGAAAATTTTGTGAGAACACTGAAGAAAGGATCAGGAAAATACAAAGGTAAATTGCCCTTCAAATTTTTCAACTGTAATAAGATAGGTCATTTTGCATCTAAGTGTCCTCACAAAATAAAGGATCAGACATATGATGATGAAGAGAAGCACAAACACAAGAAGGTCTATAAAGAGAATAATTTTAAGAAGAAAAGCCTTTGTGTAAAAAATGATGATGATCCCTTAGATGATGAAAGCAGTGACGCTTCTATTGAAGATAAAATAAATGATATCATGCTAATAGTTTTAGAATATATAAACACTGAATATACAGGAAGTGAGTTCATTGATTGTGAATCAGTAGTAGATCTTGAAGAATAATTTGTCAGTTCCATGGAAGAGATTGATAGACTCAGAGAAAATAAAAGAAAACAAAAACAATTATTGCTCAGGTATGAGAAAACATGCAATGAGCCACATGAAGAAATTGCTCTGTTGAAGGTTAAGTTAGAAGAAGCTAATAACATTGAAGACATCCTCAAACAACAATTGAAGGAAGTCGAAAAAAAAGGTGAAAAATTGGAAGCTGAAGTAGTGAATGTTAGAAAAGATCTAGAGAAATTCCAGGCCTTATATCATTAGAATCTGACAAGTATTAAAGCCTCGGAAGGATTAGCCTCCATTCTAAATCAGCAAAGGAATTCAAAGTTGAAAACTGGTTTGGTTTATGAAGAGGTATCAAGTAGTGGTCATCCAAGCAACAAAGAATCCATCAATTTTGTCAAATCTACAACCATTAACAACATCAAACCTGTAGAAACAATGGAAGAGAATCAACCACCAAGGAGGAGTGAAGGAAAAGATACCATAATTGAATCTATAAAAAAAAAAAATAATACACCCTCTACTCAAGGAAATCATCAGTATGGAAGAAATTGACATGCTCAAAGAAGACATCCATTTTCCAGGTACAAAGATTTTTTCTATGGATATTGCTTTTACTGCTCTAACTTTGGCCACAAAGTTGTAAATTGTTATTTAAGATTTAGACATGAGCAATAAAGAAAGCCAAGGAATAAATATCTGCCACAACAAAGAATGAGACAGCCAAGTAACAAACAACCACAAACTACAAATCATGTGATGGTTGGGAAAAGGATGCATATTACACATAACAATCGTTATGATCCTTTATTCAATGAACCAGAATGTTACATATGCCATAATTATGGACATAAAGCTTCAGACTGTCTCTTATAAACTATAAGCCAGATTCAAATCACAGAGCTGAAAATATCAAGGTTTGGAAGAATAATGAATATAACAAGTGTGGATTAGTGTTGTCATCTCAAATACAAAAATACACCTAGTATATTGACAATGGATGCTCCAGTCATATTGTTAGCAACATTATTTGTCTTCGGCATAAGGATATACGGGTCTGCAGGTTGCACGAGAAGTGCCCAAGCGCAGCACATAGAAGAAGTCCTTTTCAGACATAAATCTAACGAGTGGGCATTTCATTCTTCAGCAGAAAGGATTCAGCGATAGAGAAGAACAGCGATTGATGGGTAATTGAAGATTAACCGAGTCATGTCAAGTATAGTGCTAAAAATTTTAAGGAAGTCAACGGTCGGAATCCTTCGGGAGGCACTCGTGAAGTTACGAGGGCCGTTGATCACAAGCAGTTCAAGAGCAGTGTTATTTTGCGAGCTTTGGGTTTGTGAGTTCGTAGGGAGGACCATATCCTTTTGGTTGCGTGAGATTCCAACTTATGAAAAGTGTCCGGAGGAGGTCAACCATCGCTGACCATCGCGTCTTGGGACTTCGCGAAGGGAGACTGCCAAAGTCTGATACTCCAACCCACGAGGTCACGAGTAGCGAGAGGTGCTAGTACTTGTGCCCTAGCCAACGGTTACATATGGAGAGCGCTGACTAGAAAGGGAGCCCTACCCGTATCGCCGTCTCGGGGAGCGGGAGTTGAAGAAGAGGAACCAAGGGTCTCCGATTCATGAATCGCGAAATGAAAAGCACTTTTATGATGGGCCCACAGCAGTGTCGGGAGAGTTATGAACCGTCATATCCAAAGGGAGGCATGGCGCTATATTAAGCCATCTCAGCGTTTCGCTCATCGCAATTTCAAGAAGAAAGGATTAACTCCTTCCGTTCGTGAACACCGGAAGCGCTTTGGGGATAAGCACGTGGTCATAGCCCGTGGTCATTTGGGAAAGAAAAGAGTAGTTCAGGAAGGGCCAAAGGCGTTGTGTACGATTCACAGAAGGAATTTCCGCGACCTCCAAGTGCCATTTGATCCGACCTCGGTCCTTGTTTTCGCTTGGAGTAAATGAAGGCGAGAAAGGGTGGTTGAAACCTCTCATCCTTCATTAAATGCGAAGAATGGAGAGTCTGGCAAGTGGACTGCTCGAGAGAGTCTTGTGTACCCATTTTTTCAGAGAAGCCATGATGAGTTCTCGACCAGCCGGAGGAGGTATGCACATGCTAGCTCAGCATTTACTGGCCCGGCTACTCCTCCCCTGCAAAGGCCATGCGAAGTTAAGGAGACGTCTGACAAAGGAATTCCGCTCGAAGATTGATTGAAGAGATGCTACACCTTGGAGGGCGAGCATGCCTCTGTTGGGAAAATCTTCCCAAGTATATGTACTCAGTTTTTTCATTTTTGAAGGTATCGATGGTAGAGCGAAGCTCCCGATTGTAAAGTTTTAGCACAGACTCTAGTTCTCTGGTTATGTAATTGTATGTAAGATTTCTTTTTCAATAACATATAGTCTTCTCACTCCATCTGGTTTTCATCTTATGCTAAGAGAGTTCATCGTCGACTGATTCGAACGAATTATGGCAATTATGTTATGATAAAGGATTTATTGTGGTGTTATTGTTTTCTTTGGTTTTCTGCGTTTGAATGTAAGAAAATCTTGCGTTTAGATGCTTTCCTCTACAATCGGTTAGAGACCTGATGTTTACGAAAGACCCTTGAATCTTTCTGATACAAGTCTTCCCCCTACTCACCCTTACTACAACTTACTGTCTGAAGTTTATCTAAGACCTTGTTTGCCCATACATGCCCAACCTAGTTTCTGAGATAGAGCCGCATCGTCTTGAGTTAACCTCCATTTGATCACCCCATTAAACAAATCGTGACATAAACTGATCGACGTTGGGCTCTACTCCTGCTGCAATCCAAGGGTGACTTCCGACACTAACACATATGACAGGTGATAAAAGTAAGTTCCTATTACTCAAAGAAAATAAATCAGAGAGTGTGACCTTTGGAAATGATGCTCCAGAAAAGATCAGAGGTAAAGGTCTAGTAAGATTAAGTAATGGAAGAAGCAAAGCTCAAGATGTATTATTTGTTGATGGTTTAAAGAATAATCTTATTAGTGTCAATCATATATGTGACAGAGGATGTGAAGTCACTTTCACTGCCAAGAATTGTAAAATAAAGACAATAAACACAGGAGAGATGATTGCAAAAGGGGTTAGAACTAAAAACAATGTATATGTTCTGAAGGAAGATAAGGAGAAATGTCATTTAAGAAAACTTGATGAAAGTTGGTTATGGCACAGAAGGCTTGGACACCTGAATTTTGATCATAATGTCAAACTGGATAATGAAGGCACTGTCAAAGACCTTCCAAGAATATCTAAGCCTAATAACTTTGTATGTGAATCTTGTCAAATGGGGAAGCCAACTCGTGCTCAATTCAAATCGAAGAGTTTCACATCTTCATAGAAACCACTTCAAATTGTTCATATGGATCTATGTGGAACATCGCGAAAGGAAGGAACTAGAGGAGAACGTCACTTTATGCTAGTCATTGATGACTTCTCCAGACTTACGTGGGTTTCCTTTCTAAGAGAAAAATATTATGTGTTTGAGAAGTTCAAAAAATTTAAGGTGTTAGATGAGAATCAGACAGGAAGGAAGTTAAAAGTAATTCTCTCAGACGGGGGAGGAGAATTTATGTCAAGAGATTTCAAAGAATTATGTGTCATACATGGAATTAAAAGAGAATATATTGTTCCAGGTACTCCTCAACAAAATGGAGTTGTAGAACGCCAAAATAGATCAATTCAACAGATGGCAAGGGATATGATGAATGAAAGGGACATTTCCCAAACCTTCTGGGTGGAGGCTATTCACTTGACTATTCATATTCTAAACAAAGCGCAACTAAGGCTGAACAATGATAAAACTCCATATGATTTGTGGTTTGGTCGACCTACATCAATCAAGCACTTCAAAGTATTTGGAAGTAAATGCTACATCAAGAATAATGATGATCATCTGGGAAAATTTGATAGTAGATATGATGAAAGTATCTTCTTAGTATATGTAACGAATAGTAAAGGATACATATGCTTCAACAAAAGAATTCATAAATTAGTAGACTGTATTGATGTTCGAATTGATGAAGAAGCTCCTGTAAAAGATCAACAGAGAATAAGCACTAAGCCAGATGAAAAAGATGATGAGAATAATAAATATAAAGAACATAAAATCTCAAAGTCACAAGAAGATGATGAATCAGGTGGAGAAGAGACACCCAGACAAGAAGAGTCAGGACATCAATCAACATCAAATCCTTCCTCCAGAATTACTCAAAAGAATCATCCCGAAATTCAGATAATTGGTGAGAAATACAAAGGTGTACAAACCATGAGAAGGATAATCAAAGACACAGAGCAATCACATATAGCCTTCATATCCATGGTGGAACCTAAAAACTTTAATGAAGCCAGTGAAGACGTAAATTGGTTAAAATCAATGAATGAGGAACTGGACCAGATTGAAAAGAATGACACTTGGAAACTCGTTCCTAGGCCAACAAATAAAAATGTAATAGGATCCAAATGGGTATACAAAAACAAGATGAATGAGAAAGGAAATATTGTAAGAAATAAGGCTAGATTGGTCTGCAAAGGATATGCTCAAATAGAAGGACTGGATTTTGATGAAACATTTGCACCCGTAGCAAGATTAGAAGCTATTAGAATGTTTCTTGCCTATGTGTGTCATAAAAAATTGAAAGTCTATTAAATGGATGTCAAGTCATATTTTCTAAATGGATATCTAAAAGAAGAAGTCTTTATGGAACAACCAGAGGGTTTCCAACTGTCAGATAACCTTGACTTTGTTTGCAAGCTGAAGAAATCCTTATATGGGTTGAAACAAGCTCCTTGTGCCTGGTATTATAGACTAGATAAGTATCTTCAAGATAAAGGGTTCAAGAGAGGAACAGTTGGTAGAAATCTTTATATCAAAACAAAGGGTAATGATTTGCTCATTGTGTTGGTCTATGTAGATGAAATCATCTTCGGAAGCAATAATGCTTCATTGGTACAATGGTTTTCTTCTGCAATGCAGTCTAAATTTGAAATTTCTATGATAGGGGAACTGTCATTTTTTCTTAGTCTGCAAATTACTTAGAGGTCTGAAGGAATATTTCTTTCTGAGGAGAAATATCTAAGAGAAATGTTGAAAAGGTTTCAAATGGAAGATTCAAAACCTATGAGCACACCTATGGTCATTGGATGCGAGTTAATAAAGGATTATGACTCACTTGATGTTGATAAGAGTTCATATAGTTGTATGATAGGCATACTATTGTACAACACAACATCCCGTCTAGAAATAATGCATGTTGTTGGAATGGTAGGAAGGTATCAGGCTGCACCTAAACAGATTCATCTGTTAACTATCAAAAGAATATTCAGATACTTTAAAGGAATAATGAACTATGGCCTATGGTATCCTAGCAATCAAAATTTTCAACTATTAGTCTATTCAGATGTTGATTGGGATAACTACGTGGATGAAAGGAAAAGCACAAGTGGAGGCACATTCTTCTTAGGAGATTTTATGGTAGCATGGTTGAGCAAGAAGCAAGGTTCCATTTCCTTATCGAATACAGAAGATGAATACATTGCAATTTCCATTTGTTGTACCCAAGTATTATGGATGATTCAGACACTTGCAGACTTGGAGGTAAAGTATAATGCACCGATCCCAATTCATTGTGATAATACTAGTATAATTAGTGTGTCAAAGAATCTTGTATTTCACTCCAAGACCAAGAATATACCCATCAAGTATCACTTCTTAAGGGAACAGGTAACCAACATTGTTGTTTCTTTGAATTATATTCCATCCAAAGATGAGATTGTCGATATCTTCACTAAACAGCTTGCAAAATCTCATTTTGAGTGTCTACGCTAGAAGTTGGGTGTGACCATGTTATCAAGTTAAAATAGTCTATCTGATTAGCAGGATATTGCTCCTATTATATATGATCAGGGGGAGCACATAGTCATTCTCTATTTTCTTTGACATTGATTTCAAAGGGGAAGAAAAAGGTGTTGTTTGTATGCTATAGTTGGAGGTCTAAGAAGACTAGTGAAACCTTTCAGGGTTTCCATCAATGCCAAAGGGGGAGATTGTTGGCATGTTTATAGGAAGAATGTGCTTGTCATTTATGGCAAGAACAAAAATGAACCAAACCTAGAGAAAGCTCAGAAGAGATAGCAGTTTCCAGATGAGGTACAAGAGATGGACTCGTAGGAGGAGCAAAGGTCGAGACCCGTCAACACTTATAAATTCTTCCAAGTCAGAGAGATCATAATCTAAGGAGGAAGAGTGATAGTGGTCATTGGATCACTGATACAGAGGACAAACAATCGTCAAATTGAATTAATGAAGGATAGGATAAGTGGGGCAGAACAATTGAGAATTCGATCATCTGAATTTCCATCAGCAGTCAATTGATTTAAGTGGAAGGACAGGATAAGCAAGGGATGAGATCTGCGATATTGATCACCCAAATTTTCGTCATTCTTCGAATCGAAATAAGTGGAAGGACAGGATAAGTTAGAAGAAGGGTGAGTTAATCTAAGTGACTGATAATCAGGCACTCAGATCTACGGTCGACAGGGCATATCAGAACCCCCCGACCTTTATGCCTTTAACCATGGGGGGGGGGGGTCCGATTTGGTGGTATTTCTCATGTGGAACCCTCATACATGTCACCTTCTTGTCAACGCGGACCCCCCTCACACATTACCACTTACCTCCTAACCCCCGCTTCGAGAAAATCACCAAACCACTCATACATATCACCTATGAACTTTGACGTCACACTCCACTACCCTCTACACATCACACTCTACTACCACACTCTTCCTCCACCTCCACTACATTCCCTACACATCTCACCCACATCAGCAGACCACCTCAGCAAGGACATGTGGCAAACCACGTCAGTAAGGACATGTGGAAGACCACATCAACAAGTACACATGGCATAATCATATGATGACAATTGTCAAGAGGAAATTGACTCATACCATGTCAACAAGTGACATAAGCAAGATCGAGGTAAATTGTGAGGAAAAAGGTAGTTTTATACAAACCACCTTTGGACGCACCCGCAATCGGACGCACCCGTAATCTCGTGGTCACATGAGATCTTTTCCCAAGGTCATATTGAGAAACGGAGCTAGTGCTCACTAGACTGAGATCAGGAAGCGCCTTTTGAATAGGTGTTTGGTCACCGCTAATTGTCATGTGAAGGAAGGGGCTTAGAATCCAAAGAAGCCAAAAACGACTGACTGAAACTACCAGAGAATATGAAGATTTACAACTACCAGAGAAGCCAAAGAATCTTAGGATAACACCCGCTAATGATGAACAGATTCATAATAACCACTAGGGAAGATGAAGAGTTTGAATCATGATCAGGCAGAGGACTGTATGTGAGAAAGACATGTAGAACAAAAAATATAGTGTGCATTTTCGATAGTTTTGCATGTGGGTAGAATGTGACCATGGACAGGACCTGAACTGGATATCAGAAGTGAAACATATAGCATGCAGAGAAAACATAGAGTATAAAGGAAGAAGAGAAGCTGAACAGAGGCACCCTAGTGCATAGCAAGAGAGAGAGCAGAGTATAGAATCAAAACAGATTAATAGAAGTTGGAGGAGGTAGAGGAGACATGGAGGTAAAGTAAGTAAATTTTTTAATATTCAATTAGGGTGGTAGGGTGGTGCTAGGGAGGATTTTAGTCCTCTAAATTCTAGTTGGTTCTAGAAGATATTCTGGGAGTTGGTGCTTCCATCTAGTAGGTGCTAGAGAAACCTGGGAGTTGGTGCTTCCATCTAGTTGGTGCTAGAGAAATCTGAGAATTGGTGCTCTCTGCAAGTTGTAGCTTTCTATCAAAGGTTGTAGCCTCATATTTGAGTTGGATCTAAAAGACTGTGTTGTACATGAAAGTTGGAGCTTGATTGACATCCTAAGAAGAAGAGGTTTCACCCTTATGGGTTTCCTCATGAAAATCAATGTCTCTGTGTATTCTTTGTGATTGATTAAATATTGTATATCTATGCATGTTAAGTTGTCAACAACACATTAAATAATAATCTAGAAAGAATTAGAAAATAACAGGAAAAGTTTCAAGATTATATACATAACTGAT
>JZKD02S2012260.1:413616-431694 GCA_000966675.3 Picea glauca
ATATTTCCAACACTTTCACATTACTATTTCCATTTTTTTCATAAGGGCATTTATGGGAAAATTTTCCTATTTTTCCGCAACTAAATAATTTGAAGGGAAGCTTACGTTTGTATCTTTTTTTGAGCTTCCTGACAAAGTTGGCTTCTTCATCATCCAGTTCGTTATTTGAGAAATCACTTGTCTTGCATTCTTCTTCTATCTTCTTCCTCATCTAGTTCATTCAGTTCCTTTATTGATGCCCTTGTTGTATTATCATGTTCTATCCTCATTTCATATGTAGTGAGGATTCCATGCAACTCTTCCATTGTCATCTTCTCTAGGTCCGTGATTTCTTCTATAGCAGATATCTTGGGATTAAATTTTGAGGGAAGTGACCTAAGCACTTTTTGCACAATAATGTTTTTGTTTATCTCTTCTCCTAATCCTTTGATATATTTGAAAGCCTCATCCACATGAAGAAGATAGGTTGCAATACTCTTTTCTTCATTCATCCTGAGGGTCTCAAATTTTCCTCTATGAATCTGTAACTTTGCTCTCTTGACCTTGTCATCTCCTTCATAAATTTTCTATAATTTGTCCCACATCTCTTTTGTTGAGGCACAATGCATGACTTTGGTATACACTGAATTTTTCAAACTGCAAAGAATACTATTCTTGGCCCCATGATTATTGTTAATGAGCCTCTTTCCATCTGTATCAACTGGTGGAGTTTTTGGAGTTGTTTAACTAGTCTCTACTACACTCCAAACATCATACCCAAGTGACATCAATTAGGTTTGAATTCTTGTCTTCCAGAAAAAATAATATGATCCATCAAATATCAGAGCTTTGTTTGTGGAAAAACCTTCTTGTTCATCCATTTTATCTATGAGGATTCACCTTCTAGTGGTTAGACTATTCCTGAAGGAACCTTTCTCTAAAACAAATTGTTGGAATCTACTCTAATACTGAGAGGGGGGGTGAATCAATATTAAATAGGTTTTAACATTTTTTTCTCTTTACCACTTTAATTAGTCATTATATGATTAGATGTATAAAATCAAAACTATAGTATAGTACATAGATATTAATGTGGAAACCCTAACGGGAGAAAACCATAAACTTTCTTTATAAAAATTTGGTAGGCACCAACCTATTGTTAAAATGATTACAGGTACCAACCTATGGGAGACACCAATCTCCTTGACTGAGCACCAACTCAGCAACAACATTTGAAAACACCAACTTGTAGAAGATACCAATCTCCTTGGTTGAGCACCAACTCATTTCTTCTTGTAGGCACCAACCCACAGCTACAAAATTTGCAAGAACCAACCTTTAGGAGACAACAATCCCCTCAATTTTTCTATAGTGTTGGATTGACTATCTTATTCAAGCCTTCAATTGCACAAATATGTTCCTCTGTCTATATTGTTCCATCAATCTCCACCATCTTACATTCTTCATAAAATCATAGATTCCTTAGACCTTGCACCTCCCATCCATCCTTTCTCACTCGTTCTCCCTTCTGATAACCTCTAAGATTTTCACTTTTCACGCATTTCTTGCTTCACTCTTCACAGATCCATTGCACACCTCCAAACTCAAAGTCTTAATTGCATCTCTTCACCACCACACACTTAAACTTCACAAGTTATTAGTTGTTTATATAAAAATATACACCCAAAAATTTGTCCACATATCCAAAGAATACGGGGTTGGCTCTAGACCTCCACAAAATAGGCTACACATGCATCTCCAAAACCCCTTCATTTCCATGCTTTATTTTTTCAATAACGAGCTCAATGCACAGCTACCATCATATATGTTCCAAGATTCAATCTCATCCATCAATTTTCTTTATTGTCACATAGCACACCCTCTGCGCTCAACAGTCGTCCAATATGTCCTTTATTTGATCTTGACCATTGATATTCTTAATTGTCTTCAAGAACAAACTATGTAGTCATGATGCACAACAGTCGAATATTCTTCTTGAATCAATCGTAGTCATTGATTTGTTCTCTACCCATCAAAATACACAATGTAACCATAATGTAGAACAACTTTCCAATCAATCATAGAATTGATCTTGACCATCGATCTATCTTCTACCAATACTTAGACAAATTGTTTAAGTCTCATCACGGGTTCGTTGATATAAGACAAATTTATTCACACTTCTGTGACCTCCAAATTGCACCCTCAAGTTCCGCCGCACTCATTTTGCACCCTCAATTTCCGTCGCACTCATTTTTCACTCACACTTAGACACATTTCCAAACATTTCACTATGGTCCTTTTAGACCGTTCAATATGTGACACATGGAAATTTTCTGGGCCGTTGGATATCTAACATGTGGCTACCTCATGGGTTGTTGGATCTCTCTCCTTTTGGGTCGTTCGATCTCCAATTCTTGGTACTTAGTCAGTTCTTCGATAACTTACCACGAGACCGTGGGTTTTCTCTTATTCTTCTCATCTTCCCAATATTTTGTCGTGCTCACTATTTCTACTAAGTCTTGACACTTAGTCAATTTTCTATTCTTTGTAGAATGGAGGGTCTGCGAGACTTGCTCTTATTCTTTACATACCTCTGATTCTTCGCTACTCCATGACATCTCAACATGTATTCATTTTTCGAGACTTCTTTGTCCATTCAATTCTTGATACTTAGTTGTTTTTCCTTTCGATAGTTTATGTTCCATTCTTAGTATTTTAAGTTAAACTTTGGAAGAGGAGTTTGTCGCACTACTTTGAAAAGTTCTCTCTTTTCTGTTCGTCCGCCTGTCATCCAACACTTAGTCATATTTCAATATTTCACTGTGAGTCAGGACACTATTTTATTTTTTTATTCTTGTGGATTTGTTCGTCCCTCTGATTCAATATTCATACTTAGTCATTTCTTGAGACATCAACCATTCGATGTATATTTAATACTTAACCATTTTTCAAGATTTTACCACGGGTCTATGGGGCCATGAGATTATTGCATATATTTGCACATACTTATGATTCTCCGCCACTTCGCAATGTCTTAGGACTTAGTCATTTTCAAGATATATATTATGTTGATATGGAAAATGAGATGGTTTCCATGTGGATGTCTTCTTCTGTAATGGATGATATGGCATCGAAATGAGTCTTGACACGTGGAACAATACATGACATTTTCATAGTTACTTGTTATATCATTGGCATGGACTCTTTCTATGTAATACCCATGTTTCCCTCATCTTGTAAATATAACTATAACCTGCTAAAAGACTGGGAAGATTGAATATGTGTGGATGTTGGAATTGATGAACCTTTTTGTTATAAAAGGTAATGTATATGTTTGTGTTACTAAATAAAATGGAAAGTGTTGCATAACTGTTGAAGGGGTTTGCCAAGGTAGATCATGATGTATGAGAGAGATGGTGAGGGGAACCAACAATGGTTGAAATGAGCCCCACCACACCAGTACTCTACTGGATTTAAATTATTCATACGCGGAATAGTCCTCTGACCTAGAAAAATATATTACTAGTCAAGTTGGTAGTTGGGAAGTCCTCCTCAAGAGTCAATCAAGAGATGGGAAGAGTACCCATCTAAAAAACGTCTTGATCTGACCATGAAATGGGGATTTGGACCCATTAAATCTTGTTGAGGAAGGAAATAAAAGAAGGGAAATTTGTGGGCAGAAGAGAGGAGGCAAGAATATGGGTCTGGTGACCATTTTTGGAAGAGAGAGAGCATTGCATGTCTCTAGTTCTGAAGAGAACTGAAAAACGAATTCGTTCTGTGTACAAGAATTTGTTGGGCAATGTTTTTATTCCAAGTTGATAAGCATGGTTGTAGAGAAGATGAGTGATTGTGCAAGCACTCATTGCAGAACCCCTTTCTTGGAGGAGAGAAAACTGATCTTCCAAGCTCTCGTGGGAGGAGGAGAGTGGCCTCTGTCCCTGGTTGTTGCTGAACAGAAGGAAGATTCTCTCTTAGAGCATCATGATCTAGCTAGGGGGTGGCCAATGGTAAATCTGTCCAGGATTTGTTGTGCCTACAATTGGGTGGAAAAGGGCACCCCTTTCAGTAGTTGCATCACTATCTGATTTCTAGATAAGTATATTTGGTTAAATATTTGTAGTATTTATATCAAAGAAACTTTTATACTATGTTTTAGAACTGTGTAAGTTTAATTTCTAACAAAATTGACTTGAGAAATTTAAGCAAAATAAAGAGAATGTCTTAGTTGAAGCTCTTTTTATTTAATTTCTTATCTCTTGACTATTTCTRTGCTAAAATAAGATTTTTGGGACTGGATGTTGTSGTTGACTGTGTTKTAYAGTTTAATGCATGTTRGGGAATAGATGAYTGAACAGTTRAAAATATATATAACACCTRTGAAAGAAGAGAGAGTGATTTTTTCTACGTAATASTGCTCAATTTTAGTATGTCCTCAAATCCCCTGCCAGAAAAGTTAGAAGATATTAKATCTGTGTGGACTTTAGGAAATAATCCCAATTGTGGGAAAACATTAAAAKTCCTTATAAATAATTATTGAGGAAAAATAATKAGGACATAARTATCAAATTAGTCTAAATTAATTAAAACAMAAAAGTTCTCAAAATTCTRTTTAGGGCATAAATAAACATCTATGTTTAAATTGTGTTAAATATCCTAAATTTTGGAAGAATCCCCTTAAATTTTGGTGGGCAGTAAATCCTAGTAGAAACACTGAATTTACTGTAGAGGTAAGTCTTTAATAATTAATACCTAAGTGCTCCTTTGATATTAATGGGTATTGATAATCGTAAGTTCTCCTTTGATATAAATTAATCATATTATAATATAATTAAATATAATTATATTATATTATAATTAATAAAAGGATGATTTATGGTTGAATATAGTTAATCCTTTTTCCCAATAAATAAATAAATATGCATATATGTGTGTGTGTGTGTGTGTGTGTGTGTGTGTGTTAAATTACATGAAAATGCAACATGTAGTTTTGTGTCTGGGAGGAATTGAATTATATACGTTAATTAAGGTTAATCAACTTAAGTATATTATGGATAAATTAACCTCATTGTGTTATAATATAATTACTCATAATTATCATATGAGTAATTTATTAAGTTAGTGTTAAACTACTTCTAAGGGGGAAAAGAGAAAGTAAAAACTTCAGTAATTACTAGGCCATGGCTATTAGGTTAAGCAAAAATTAATTATTGGATAGTTAGTTGTGGAGAATAAGTATCCTTAATTAGGTTTAAGTAATCAATTACCAAATAATGGTATTCTACGAAATATTAATTAAGTATTTTAATTGGAGTATAGGAGAGGGGCTATTGTCATCCTCTAGTCATGCAAGCCTAAGAGCCCTGCGGTGACATGGCGAAATGATGTTGAATAAGAACATCATTTTGATGGAGCATGTTAATATTCAATGGGTTGATGAGTCGAATGGCATCCAGTAGGATTGGTGAACCTTAGGGTCTGAATGGATCCTAACTGAAGTTCGGGTGATCCAAGATCTTTGCATCTAGTGACTTATAAACAATTGCATTAAATGAGCATAAATTAAAATGCAACATTAAATAAGGAAAAGCTCAATAATGAAGAGACATAAGCATCAAATATGAACACAAAAACTTGATAACGGAGTTCATCCCTGCTGGACTACATCTCTGGGTCCTGCTCTCAAATGGGTAGGCTCTTTCATTAACTAAGCAAAAGAATTTGGAAAAATACATAAGTATACCTCATTCTGAAATAAGGATGCAGAAATAATGCTCAGATCAGAAAACGGACATCACCATTTAATTATTGGCATTGAGTTACCCAAAAATGACTGTCTCCATGCCTTGATCCAACTCTGGCACTCTGAGGCCCAAGAAGAAATTTGTTTCAGTTTTAATTCCCCTCTGCAACCTGCAATTAATGACTGGACTACATAGAAATGTGTGCCCAAGGTTGTACTGTACGCATGCCTTCCTCCCCAAGGCTAGGAGGACTCAACATTTAAGTATTATCCGCGGGCGTTGATAACAAATAAGGTCGTTGGCCTTTTGGTTTGGGCATGAATATAAAGGCATATAGTGGGGAGGAGGTCCCGGGGTCAAACCCGCAGGCCTCCCCCTTTTGGTTTTAATTTGTTGTAATATATATGTATATATAATACAAATTTGTTCCGCCAAGTTTGGCGATGGCACTATCCATATCCCCAATGGTTAGAACATGGCCAAGTTTGGCATGGTCTGCTAGATTTGGCAAACCTGCCAAAGTTTTAATTTTTTTTCAAAATTTTCTCACGGGTTGTCATTGTGCCTTTTTCACTTGCCACATGGTACCCTCGGATTGGGCCACATGGAAGCCTCCCATTGGGCCACTTCATCCTCTATCATGTCAGTTCCATGTCATCATGCCACATCATCATATGGACAATACAGAATGCCATGTGGCATGATCCTATTGGTCCACGGATCGGCCCGAAAGTGCCAAAACTGGGTGACATGTGGCATCCCTTGGTGCTTCCATGTCATCATGTTGACATCAGCATGACACATGTCACCTTCTGCTCTTACCACGTGTGATGTATAGATGTTGACATCATTCGTACGGATGCCGACTCATCCCCTGCTGACTGGGCTACATTGACCAAACTTTGACCACAAATATCTTTCAATTTGTAACTTTGTTGGATGAGTCGTTTGTGTCGTTTGAAATCTTGGGACACGCTCTTCACGATAATGTCATTTTCACTGAGTTTTTGGAACTTTGAAATTTTTCCCTTTCTCTATCTGTTGAAGCCATTCTGAGCATCCTAAGTTGCCTCTACAAGTTTTGATTTGTTCTTATCCTTCTCTGGATCCTTTTTGGATCATGCATTCCCAATGAGATATTTTTGGACCACCAAAATCTTTCATCAATCAACAGGTAAGTGAGGTTATTTCTCCCTCACTCTTTCCTTCTTGATCTGCCATGCCTTGCTAGAATGTGTACCCTTTAGGCGTACTCAAACATAAGTAATTTCATTCCTGCGTGAAGTCCTCAATCTTCGATCTAGAATGACATCTTCCTCCATCTGCTCCTTGACTTCTTAGCTATCCTGTTGAATCATCTGAATGAACTTGCAGGCTCCTAACATCTTTCCCATATAACAAGTCCCAATGGATATTAGGTAAATACCCAAGACAAGTCTCAACTGGAGAATCCTGAGTGAAAGAATACATGATTTGATTATACATGGGTTGGACATAAAGTAACTGATCATCCCATGACTTAGGATGTTGCCTGCAATATCTTGGAAGCAACTGGACCACTGTATTGTTTACCACCTTTGTTTGTTTGTTGGCTTGTGGATGGAAAGAAATGATCCTACCCATCATGGTGTCCATGATTTGACACAAATTTGTCCAATATTCTCCTAACAATCGATACTCTCGACTGGAGATAATGAACATGGAAAACCCAAAATGGACCCTTACACACTGGGATAACAAGAGAGAAACTTGCTTGTCACATAACCTACCCACTGCTACACATAAGTAGACATGACTCATACAAGACATGGGTAATCCCCTTACAAAATCCACCAAAATTTTGTTCCCAAGGATAAGAGGAGATAGGAAGTGGTGTGTACATCCCTGTCCTTTCAATAGTGGGCTTACAAAAGTACAACACACATTCCTTTACAATAGTGGTTACAAAGACTTTCCTTCGAGGAAAATTCCATCCCTATAAATACATTACAATTCCCAAATGCCCAAGTATGAATGAAACATAAGCTTCTTCAGTTACATGCACTTCCCTATAGGAAGGAAAATAAGGTTTACTCAAATGGTGGAGTAAGTTGTCCTGCAAACAAACTTCTTCACCTGCAAACCCTCTATGATCCCACATACATCTTTGAATATCTCATCAATATCATACCATTCAAAATTATTGATATGAGTTAAGGAAACATTCTTCAAAATAATAGATTTAATAGTAGGAGATCTAAAAATCATGTTTGTACTCATGACATCATTGATGGCAGTGGTCTCAATCTTGCATGATTGCAGAAGGTCGGGTAAGGCGAGTATTGACACAATGTCTATTTTTAAAGTGTCGAAGGTATTATAATAGCTTCCTTCCCACTGAAACAGTTGTCTCATCTCAAGCAATTCATTCTTATGTAAGGGATCAAGAGCATTAACAACATCATATTTATCATGGCATTCCCCTTTTACAATCATGAGTGCAAGATTCTTGTTAGTGTTTATAACTTTTTTTACTTGGCATGAACTAACAAGTGTTGATTTGTCCTTTATGTTGTGAGATTTAATGATGTATTCCACTCCCCCCTTAGTAAGGTGGTATTTTTTCTCATGACGAAATAATACTTCTTTTCTATCATAAAAATAAGGACTTCCCAACACTGTGCCACATATATCAAGTGGTACAACATCCAAATCCACATCATCAATCAACTTTGAAGCAATAGAAAATATGACCCTACATTGTTTGGTGACATTATGTTTTGATTTATCACATACCCAACCAAGAGGATAAGGATTCGGATGTGGTTTCATTTCAAGACCCATCTTCTTGACAAGTGCTTAAGATATTAAGTTTACTTGGGAACCCAAATCAAATAATGTATCTATTTTAGTGTGTTTAGATCCAACTCTTATGTGAAATAATTCATTCCTCTTTCGTTCATCATTGTGAGATTCATTATTGGAACTTGAAATAGAATGAAGGGAATATTTACCTTGTACTCCAACCACTGTGATATTTCCTTCATCTCTTGAATCAGAACCAAGATCATGTTGCACTGTAGCAATGGTATTTGGCTTCCCCTTGCCTCCAAATTTCTTTCGCCTTAACTCCGGATGTATTTTCCAACAATGTTCTCTATCATGACCAGTTTTCTCACAATGGCTGCAAGAGGGTTTTCCTTCTTCCTTCTTTGTTGTAGTTTTCCTCTTGTCCTTCCCATTTTATTTTCCATTGAAATGGTGAAGTCCTCAGTCTTCGATCTAGAATGACATCTTCCTCCATTTGCTCCCTGACTTCTTAGATGACCTGTTGAATCCTCTGAATGAACTTGCGGGCTCATGACATCTTTCCCATATAGCAAGTCCAAGTGGATATTAGGTAAATACCCAAGACAAGTCTCAACTGGAGAATCCTGAGTGAAAGAATACATGATTTGATTATACATAGGCTGGACATAAAGTAACTGGTCATCCCATGACTTAGGATGTTGCCTGCAATATTTTGGAAGCAACTGGATCACTGTATTGTTTACCACCTTTGTCTGTTTGTTGGCTTGTGGATGGAAACTTGCTTGTCACATAACCTACCCACTACTACACATAAGTAGACATGACTCATACGAGACATCGGTAATCCCCTTACAAAATCCACTGAAAAAATTTCCCAAGCATAAGAGGAGATAAGAAGTGGTGTGTGTGTCCCTGGCCTTTCAATAGTGGGCTTACAAAAGTACAACACACATTCCTTTACAATAGTGGTTACAAATACTTTCCTTCGAGGAAAATTAAATCCCTATAAATACATTACAATTCCCAAATGCCCATGTACGAATCAAACATAAGCTTCCTAAGTTACATGCACTTCAATGTAGGAAGGAAAACAAGGTTTACTCAAATGGTGGAGTAAGTTGTCCTGCAAACAGACTTCTTCACCTGCAAACCCTAGATGATCCCACATACATCTTTGAAGATCTCATCAATAGCATACCATTCAAAATTATTGATATGAGTTAAGGAAACATTCTTCAAAATAATAGATGTAACAGTAGGAGATCTAAAAATCATGTTTGTACTCATAACATCGTTGATGGAAGTGGTCTCAATCTGGCATGATTGCAAAAGGTCGGGTAAGGCGAGTATTGACACAATGTCGATATTTAAAGTGTCGAAGGTATTCTGATGGATTCCTTCCCACTGAAACAGTTGTCTCATCTCAAGCAATTCATTCTTATGTAAGGGATCAAGAGCATTAACAACATCAAACTTATCATGGCATTCCCCTTTTACAATCGTGAGTGTAATATTCTTGTTAGTGTTTATAACTCTTTTTACTTGGCATGAACTAACAAGTGTTGATTTTTCCTTTATGTTGTGAGATTTTGATGCAGGAGCATCACAAGGGCGTGCAAGCATAGCTAGCAGCGAGACAGTGTGGAGATAAGAGACAGTTGGAAAAGCACTGAGCACATTTTTTGAAAATGTTTTGAAATATTAATGAAGTCATTAAGTGGAGGCATGCTTGTATTATTGTAAAAGGACCTTGAGTGATCTTCTCTCGTCCATAGTAGATAGTAGCCTTTATGTGTAATGAATGTAGGTGGACAGAATTTAATTCTAGATTAGACAGTTTTAGAGCGCAAGAGGGAAACGGGATATAGACACCCTCATTGTATAGTTGTAACATGATTGTCAAGATAGAGTAGAGAAGAGAAGTAGCAGAGAGCTGTGTAGAAGAATTCCATGTACAGAAGTTTTGGATTAATACAAAAAGCCTTGATTCAGACTCATGGTTCTCATATATTCTATGTGTATGCATTGTTGAATGTTATTCTCATGAATGTTTTACTCCTGTCATGCATTTGTTGTTTATGCCATGTGTGTATGATTTCTTGTTAAATGTTTGAAATCTGGGAGGGAGAGTAAGGAATGAGTTTCAATTGTTTCTCTTCCTGAGTGAGTAAAATTCCTGCAAGGAGTGCAGTGAAGTTTGTCCGCAAGAAGTGCGTTGACAGAAGTCAGAGTTCATCTCTGAAAAGCTCAGGATGGATAAAAATTGTTCTCATTCTCGCAAAAGTGCAATTTGAGCACAGGAGCCGTGCAAGGTGTGCGCAGGCCGGGTAAAGTCTCATAGTTTGCAAACCTGAGAAATTGTTGAAGGACTACTGCTGCAGGGAGTGCGCAGAGTCAAAGGACTTCAATTCTTTGAAGTAATTGAAGGATTCGCCGCAAGGAGTGCATGCGGGAGTCTTCTTTAAGACTTGGAGTTGGAAAAGGCTCAGGAGGGATAGGGTCTTTGCAGTTTTCGAAGAAAAGCACAGAAGGTTAGTGCCTTGAGGTGTTGAAAGGAGGCATAACAAGTTCGCGTTGCAGGCGGGTAAGTTCCACGAAGAAATACTTGGTTAAATTCGCAGGAATTGTCCAGGAAGAAACAGACGGTCGGAATTCTTTGAGAAGCAGGGATGATTTTAAGGATGGAAATTTATATTAAAATGTAGAAACATGGGCTAATCTTACTAGTCCTTAATATGAAAAATGTAAAATGTTTGGCTATATTTTTGTAAAAATATTCAAATTTCTAAGGATTTTATATAGTTTCTATAAAATTTTGGCGAATTTTAAGGTAAAATAGTTTTATTCTATGGAATTTGGGTGAATCATTTTTAGAAAAAATGGAAATTAGAGAAACTTTTTCTGGGAAAAACCATGGAAAATTAGCCCATGTGCGAAATTTAGCCCCTAAAATCATCTATTTTGAGAAGAATTCGTGAAGTCACAAGAGCCGTCAGATATTGCAGAGAAGCAAGTACGTTACGGCAAGCTTTCCTCAAGCGTAAGCTCAGAAGAAATGATGCCCGTAGGATCCAAGTCAGCCAGGGTCGTTGGATCGCTCGCGAAATCTCATTTCAGGGTTTCGAGAGTTGAAGGGTCGAAGGTTTTGCATCAAGTTTCATGAATTCACGGAAGGCGAGTAGCGAGTGGCGAGTGGATCAGAGTCGTCCATATGGGGAGGATAGGTGGCAGAGATCTAGAGATCTCACGAACTCGGAGGTTCGCAAGGTGAGAGCCCAAAGGTTGGGTACTCTAGGTTTTGAAAGGCGAAGTCCTGAAAGGGAGAGAAGTTTCGTTGTGGGACCGCATGGATGACGTGTCATAATTCGGCAATTGAAGAGTTGAAGATTAGAAGGAGAAGTCATGAGGTTGCGAGCTGCGATAAGAAGTATTGAGGAGTTTGGGATCTCGGCACTTTGGGTGTCGTGATACAAAGGAGAGAGTACTTCAGGGAGCGAAGTGGTGAAGTGCAAAGTGGAGCGTAAGGAACACGTGGCATAATCACAAGGTGGGCCCATGGAATAGACAGGCAGACACGCATTGTTCATTCAAGAGGGTCAACACCCCGGTGACTTTTCCTGTCTCAGGGGTTCGTAAGATAAGGGGATGAAAGTCCAACCTTTTAATTTGTGAAGTGGCGAAAGGCAAGAAGCGCTAGTGGGAAGCCTAGCCAGTGGTCACGTAGAGAAGGGGGAGCTTGCACCTAGTGCCTTTCACACCAAGGAAGCTTCTGAAAGGACCTGTGGATCAAAAGAAAGAAGATTCAAGCAGGGAATTGAAAGAGATGATCTGTCTCAAAGGGAAACGAAGAACGATCCTATAAACAGATCCTTGACCTGAGGGCCGAGTGGGTCTACACCATCTCGTATCAGAGCCTGATTCTTGTTTTTATATTTCAGGCAGGAAAACCGAGAAGGAATTTCAGCCATGCCGCCGAGGAGAAGAGACAGGCAAACACCTGATCTTCCAGAGGAAAGGGAAATGCCAGAAGGAAGGGGCAGGTAGGTGAAGAATCCATAAGTGGAAAGAGATCTCCATGACATTCGCACCAAACTCGTGGATGTGGAAATAAAACAAAGGTGCACAACTGATATTGGAGATGTCAGTGAATCCGAAAGCGAAGATGATGTTGGACATGAAGAAGAAGAAATTTTAGTAGAAGATGCAGCAAACAAACACTTGATTAGAGCTATTGCAAGAATGAGTGCAAGAGCCAAAATGGACATTCCAGTTTATGAGGGAAACTTGGATGTTGAAGAGCTTCTAGACTGGATTAGAGCTCTGGACACATATTTTGACTATAAAGATGTTGAAGAAGACAAGAAGGTCAAACATGTTTTCACGAGACTTAAAGGACATGCAACATTGTGGTGGGATGAACTGCAAACTGACAGACACTGCCAAGGTAAGCAGAAAATCAAGAGTTGGGATAGGATGATTGCAAACATGAAAGCGAAATTCATTCCCAGAGATTATCAAATTTCTCTATTTCGAAGGATGCAGAACTTGAGACAGAAGCTGATGACAGTGAAGGAGTACACTGAAGAGTTCTATAGGATGAACATCAGAGCAGGTCATCGTGAAAGTAATGATGAAAAGGTTTCCAGGTATATGAATGGCTTGAGATTAAACATATTTATGGAACTGCTAACAAAGTTGTTGATGCTTTGGGAAAGAAATGTTTGCTATTGCAAGAGTTTAGAGTCAAAACATTGGGTTTTGATGATCTCAGGGACATGTACAGAGATGATCCAGATTTTAAAGAGGCCTATGAAGCAACTGAGAATCCAATTCTCAGGGACAGAAGCCAATGGGCAGAATACATGATCCAGGAAGGATTATTGTTTAAAGGTAATCAGATTTGTATTCCAAAATGCTCCATGAGGGAGAATTTGTTGAAGGAGAAACATAGTGGAGGATTGGCCAGATATTTCAGTCATGACAAGACGTTCGCAAAGTTGAATGAGTCATATTTTTGGCCAGGAATGCGAGCAGACATCAAAAGATTTGTGCACAGATGTAGAATTTGTCAGCATTCAAAAGGAAAGAGACAGAATGCAGGCTTGTATCAGTCGTTACCCATACCTGACAAGTCGTGGGATGCAGTCAGCATGGACTTCATATTGGGGTTGCCAAGAACACAAAGAGGGTTTGACTCAATATTTTTGGTAGTGGATAGATTTTCCAAAATGGCACATTTCATTCCATGTCATAAAACCAGTGATGCAACTCACATTGCGAACCTGTTTTTCAAAGAAGTCATTCAACTTCACGGCTTACCAAGGAGCATAGTTTTAGATCAAGACACCAAGTTCGTAGGACACTTATGGAGAACCTTATGGAAAAAGTTGGGAACAAACTTGTCGTTTAGTTCAGCTTATCATCCTCAAACGGATGGGCAGACTGAAGTCGTGAACAGGAGTTTGGGAGACTTGCTAAGGAGCTTGGTGACAGAACACCATAGTCAGTGGGACAACATATTACCACAGGCGGAGTTTTCTTATAACGACTCGCTTAATAGGAGAACAGGACAGAGTCCATTTCAAATTGTTTATGGCATGCATCCAAGAGGAATTTATGAGCTGAGGGATTTAGAACAGATTGCGACTAGGAGCGCCAGTGTAGAAGATTTCGCAGAGGCGATGAAGGAACTTCACAGCCAGGTGAAAGAGCGATTGCAACATTCAAGCCAACAATATAAATGTCGGGCAGATCAACACAAGAGACAACTTCAGTTCGAATTTGGTGATTTGATCCTTGCACATTTGAGAAAGGAAAGGTTCCCAAGTGGAACATATAATAAACTGAAGATGAAGAAAATCATACCATGTAAGGTCTTGAAGAAATTTGGGGCAAATAAATATGAGATTGAATTACCCGATGGGATCAGAATTTCTTCGATATTCAATGTCTCAAATTTGTACCCTTATAAAGCTAAGGAAGCAAAAGTAGGTAGTGAAAAGCCAGAGATTTAGTGGAAAAAACAAATGCCAGTTGCAGAAAATCCACAGATGGAGCGCATATTGGACAAAAGAGATGGTAAGAGGACCAAGCGAAAGCAATACTTTTAATACTTGGTCAAGTGGAAGGGCCATCCAGTTAAAGATTCCATTTGGGAGAACGAAACAGAAATCTAGAAGCATGGATAGACCGTGCACGAGCTAATGGATAGGAGCCCATGAAAAAAATTTAAGCGAGGGAGTATGATGCAAGAGCATTGCAAGGGAGTGCAAGCATAGCCAACAGCGAGACAACGCAAAGATAAGAGACAGTTGGAAAAGCACCGAGCACATTTTTTGAAAATGTTTTGAAATATTAATGAAGTCATTAAGTGGAGGCATGCTTGTATTATTGTAAAAGGACCTTGAGAGATCCGCTCTCGTCCATAGTAGATAGGATCCTTTATGTGTAATGAATGTAGGTAGACAGAATTTAATTCTAGATTAGACAGTTTTAGAGCACAAAAGGGAAATGGGATATATACACCCTCATTGTATAGTTGTAACATGATTGTCAAGATAGAGCAGAGAGTTGTGTAGAATAATTCCATGTAAAGAAGTTCTGGATTAATACAAAAAGCCTTGATTCAGACTCATGGTTCTCATATATTCTCTGTGTATGCATTGTTGAATGTTATTCTCATGAATTTTTTACTCCTTCTATCATGCATTTGTTGTTTATGCCATGTGTGTATGATTTCTTGTTAAATGTTTGAAATCTGGGAGGGAGAGTAAGGAATGAGTTTCAATTGTTTCTCTACCTGAGTGAGTAAAATTCCTGCAAGGAGTGCAGTGAAGTTTGTCTACAAGGAGTGCATTGACAGAAGTTAGAGTTCATCTCTGAAAATCTCAGGAGGGATGAAAATTGTTCTCATTCTCGCAGAAGTGCAAGTTGAGCACAGGAGTTGTGCAAGGTGTGCGCAGGCTGAGTAAAGTCTTAGAGTTTGCGAACCTAAGAAATTGTTGAAGGACTACTGCTGCAGGGAGTGCGCAGAGTCAAAGGACTTCAATTCTTTGAAGTAATTGAAGGATTCACCACAAGGAGTGCATGCGGGAGTCTTATTTAAGACTCAGAGTTGGAGAAGGCTCAGGAGGGATAAGGTCTTCGCAGTTGTCAAATAAAAGCACAGAAGGTTGGTGCCTTGAGGCATTGAAAGGAGGCGTAGCAAGTTCGCGTTGCAGGCGGGTAAGTTCCGCGGAGAAATACTTGGTTAAATTCGCAGGAATTGTCCAGGAAGAAACAGACGGTCGGAATTCTTAGAGAAGAATTCGCGAAGTCACAATAGTCGTCAGATCTTGCAGAGAAGCAGGTACATTACAGTGAGCTTTCCTCAAGCGTAAACTCAGAAGAAATTAGGCCCATAGGATCCAAGTCAGCCAGGGCCATTGAATCGCTCACGAAATCTCATTTTGGGGTTTCAAGAGTTGAAGGGTCGAAGGTTTTGCATCAAGGTTCGTGAAGTCCTGGAAGGCAACTAACGAGTGGCAAGTGGATCAGAGCCATCCATCCGGGGAGGACAGGTGGCAGAGATCTAGAGATCTCGTGAACTCGGAGGTTCACAAGGTGAGAGCCCAAAGGTTGGGTACTCTAGGTTGCGAAAGGCAAATTCCCAAAAGGGAGAGAAGTTCCGTTGTGGGACTGCGTGGACGACGTGTCAGAATTCGGCAGTTGAAGAGTTGAATATTAGAAGGAGAAGTCGCAAGGTCGCGAGCCGCGATAAGAATTATTGAGGAGTTTGGGGTCTCGGCACTTCGGGTGTCATGATACAAAGGAGATAGTACTTCAGGGAGAGAAGTGGCGAACTGTAAAGTGGATCGTAAGGAACACGTGGACGAATCGCAAGGTGAGCCTGTGGAATAGACAGGCAGACACGCGTTGTTCATTGAAGAGAGTCAACACCCCGATGACTTTTTGTGTCTCGAGGGTTCATAAGATAAGGGGATGGAAGTCCAACCTTTTGATTTATGAAGTGGCGAAAGGCAATAAGCACTAGTGGGAAGCCTAGCCGGTGATCACACAGAGAAGGGGGAGCTTGCACCTAGTGTCGTTCGCACTAGGGAAGCTTCCGAAAGGACCTGTGGAACAAAAGAAAGAAGATTCAAGCAGGGAATTGAAAGAGTCGATCCATCTCAAAGGGAAACGAAGAACGATCCTATAAGCGGATCCTCGACCTGAGGGCCGAGTGGGTTCGCACCATCTAGTATCAGAGCCTGATTCTTTTTTTTATATTTTAGGCAGGAAAAGTGAGAAGGAATTTTAGCCATGTCGTCGAGGAGAAGAGACAGGCAAACACCCGATCCACTACAGGAAAGGGAAATGCAAGAAGGAAGGGGCAGGCAAGTGCAGAATCCAGAAGTGGAAAGAGATCTGCATGACATTCACGCCAGACTCGTGGATGTGGAAATAAAACAAAGGTGCACAGCTGATATTGGAGATGTCAGTGAGTCTGAAAGAGAACATGACGTTGGACATGAAGAAGAAGAAATTTCAATAGAAGATGTAGCAAATGAACGCTTGATTAGAGCTATTGCAAGAATGAGTGCAAGAGCCAAAATGGACATTCCAGTTTATGAGGGAAACTTGGATGTTGAAGAGCTTCTAGACTGGATTAGAGCTCTGGACACATATTTTGACTATGAAGATGTCGAAGAAGACAAGAAGGTCAAACATGCTGTCGCGAGACTTAAGGGACATGCATCATTGTGGTGGGATGAACTGCAAGCTGACAGACGTTGCCAAGGTAAGCAGAAAATCAAGAGTTGGGATAGGATGATTGCAAAGATGAAAGAAAAATTCATTCCCAGAGATTATCAAATTTCTTTGTTTCGAAGGATGCAGAACTTGAGACAGAAGCTGATGACAGTGAAGGAGTACACTGAAGAGTTCTACAGGCTGAACATCAGAGTAGGTAATCCTGAAAGTAATGATGAAAAGGTTGCCAGGTTTATGAATGGACTGAGATACGAAATTCAAGATGAGATGAGAATGATGACCATCCGAACAGTGGAAGATTCTTATCAAATGGCTCTAAAGGCGGAAGAGAAGATAAGCCGAAAACAAGGTCAAAGAGGTTGAGGCAGAAGTCAAGCCAGAGGCAAATTAGTTGCCCAGGATAAGAATCAGAAACCCAAGGAAGACTGGAAGAATCCTTAGACTCAAACTGAGAGAGGTGGAAGCTCACAGAGAAGGGAGTATGCTGATCAGAAAGGAGAGTATGTTGATAACAACATTTTTCCTCGTACTAGAGGTAGAGGAAGAGGAAGAGTTGGAGTGATAAAATGCTTCATGTGCGGAAAGGATGAAAACAAGTCTTATGAATATCCAGACAAGAAGAAAGAGGAAGGAGAGACTCACATTGCCAAAGCACCAAGGCGAAATGTTGAGGCAGAGGATGTTGAAGGCAGAAGATCATTGGTGATGCGAAAATCTCTTTTGACATCAGAGAAGGAGGTGGACAGTTTAGTCCAAAGAAACAGACTTTTTCGGACTACGTGCAAAACCAAAGACTGGAAATGTAAAGTTA
>JZKD02S2012260.1:449754-465756 GCA_000966675.3 Picea glauca
GATGATCCAAATTTTAAAGAGGCCTATGAAGCAGTTGAGAATCCAATTCTCAGGGACAGAAGCCAATGGGAAGAATACATGATCCAGGAAGGATTATTGTTTAAAGGTAATCAGCAGAGGCGATGAAGGAACTTCACAACTAGGTGAAGGAGTGATCACAAAATTTGAGCCAAGAATATAAATGCATGGAAGATCAACAAAGGAGACAACTTCAGTTCGAAGTTGGTGATTTGATCCTTGCACATTTGACAAAGGAAAGGTTTCCGAGTGGAACATATAATAAAATGAAGATGAAGAAAATCGGACCATGTAAGGTCTTGAAGAAATTTGGGGCGAATGCATATGAGATTGAATTACTGGAAAAAAGAGTTGGTAAGAGGACCAGGCAAAAACAATACTTTGAATACTTGGTCAAGTGGAAGGGCCATCCAGTTGAAGATGCTAGCTGGGAGAACGAAGCAGAAATCCAGAAGCATGGACAAACTGTGTGCAAGCTCATGGAAAGGATCCCATGAAAAAATTTTAAACGAGGGAGTATGATGTAGGAGCATCGCAAGGGCATGCAAGCATAGCCAGCAACAAGACAGCGTGGAGATAAGACACAGCTGGAAAAGCACCGAGCACATTTTTTGAAAATGTTTTGAAATATTAATGAAGTCATTAAGTGGAGGCATGCTTGTATTATTATAAGAGGACCTTGAGCGATCCGCTCTCATCCATAGTAGATAGGAGCCTTTATGTGTAATGAATGTAGGTAGACAGAATTTAATTCTAGATTAGACAATTTTAGAGTGCAAGATGGAAATGGGATATAGACACCCTCATTGTATAGTTGTAACATGATTGTCAAGATAGAGCAGAGAAGAGAAGAAGCAGAGAGCTGTGTAGAAGAATTCCATGTACAGAAGTTTTGGATTAATAAAAAAAGACTTGATTCAAACTCATGGTTCTCATATATTCTCTGTGTATGCATTGTTGAATGTTATGCTCATGAATTTTTTACTCCTTCTGTCATGCATTTGTTGTTTATGCCATGTATGATTTCTTGTTAAATGTTTGAAATTTGGGAGGGAGAGTAAGGAATGAGTTTCAATTGTTTCTCTGCATGAGTGAGTAAAATACCTGCAAGGAGTGCAGTGAAGTTTGTCCGCAAGGAGTGTGTTCACAGAAGTCAGAGTTCATCTCCTAAAAGCTCAGGAGGGATAACAATTGTTCTCATTCTTGTAGAAGTGCAAGTTGAGCACAGGAGTCATCCAAGGTGTGCGTAGGCCGAGTAAAGTCTCAGAGTTTGCGAACCTAAGAAATTGTTGAAGGACTACTACTGGAGGGAGTGCGCAGAGTCGAAAGACTTCAATTCTTTGAAGTAATTGAAGGATTCACCGCAAGGAGTGTGTGTGGGAGTCTTCTTTAAGACTTGGAGTTGGAGAAGGCTTAGGAGGGATAGGGTCTTCGCAGTTGTCGAAGAAAATCACAGAAGGTTGGTTCCTTGAGGTGTTGAAAGGAGGCGTAGCAAGATCGCGTTGCAAGCGAGTAAGTTTTGCGAAGAAATACTTGGTTAAACTCGCAGGAATTGTCCAGGAAGAAACGGACGGTCGGAATTCTTTGAGAAGAATTCACGAAGTCACAAGAGCCGTAAGATCTTGGAGAGAAGCAAGTACATTAGGGAAAGCTTTCCTCAAGCGTAAGCTCAGAAGAAATCAGGCCCGTAGGATCCATGTCAGCCAGGGTCGTTGGATCGGTCGTGAAATCTCATTTCATGGTTTAGAGAGTTGAAGGGACAAAGGTTTTGCATCAAGGTTCATGAAGTCGCGGAAGGCGAGTAGTGAGTGGTGAGTGGATCAGAGTCGTCCATCTGGGGAAGACAGGTGGCAGAGATCTAGAGATCTCGCGAACTCAGAGATTCGCAAGGTGAGAACCCAAAGGTTGGGTACACTAGGTTGCGAAAGGCGAAGTCCCGAAAGGACGAGAAGTTTCGTTGTTGGACCGCGTGGACGATGTGTCAGAATTCGGCAGTTGAAGAGTTGAATATTAGAAGGAGAAGTCATGAGGTCACGAGATGTGATAAGAAGTATTGAGGAGTTTGGGATCTCGGGACTTTGGGTGTCGTGATACAAAGGAGATAATACTTTGGGGAGTGAAGTGGCGAAGTGTGAAGTGGAGCGTAAGGAACACATGGAAGAATCACAACGTGGACCCGTGGAATAGACAGGCAGACATGCATTGTTCACTGAAGAGAGTCAACACACCGGTGACTTTTTGTGTCTCGGGGGTTCGTAAGATAAGGGGACAGAAGCCCAACCTTTCGATTTGTGAAGTGGCGAAAGGCGAGAAGCGTTAGTGGGAAGCCTAGTTGGTGGTCACGCAGAGAAGGGGGAGCTTGCACCTAGTTCCGTTCGCACCAGGGAAGCTTCTGAAAGGACCTATAGATCAAAAGAAAGAAGATTCAAGCAGGGAATTGAAAGAGCCAATCCGGCTCAAAGGGAAATGAAGAACGATCCTATAAGCAGATCCTTGGCCTGAGCGTCGAGTGGGTCTACACCAGATTTAATGATGTATTCCACTCCCCCCTTAGTAAGGTGGTATTTTTTCTCATGACGAAAGAAGACTACTTATCTATCATAAAAATAAGGACTTCCCAACACTGTGCCACATATATCAAGTGGTACAACATCCAAATCCACTTCATCAATCAACTTTGAAGCAATAGCAAATATGTCCCTACATTGTATGGTGACATTAAGTTTAGATTTATCACATACCCAACCAAGAGGATAAGGCTTCGGATGTGGCTTCATTTCAAGACCCATCTTCTTAACAAGTGCTTCAGATATTAAGTTTACTTGGGAACCCAGATCAAATAATGTATCTATTTTAGTGTGTTTAGATCCAACTCTTATGTGAAATAATTCATTCCTCTTTCGTTCATCATCGTGAGATTAATTCTTGGAACTTGAAATAGCATGAAGGCAATCTTTACCTTGTACTCCAACAACTGTGATATTTCCTTCATCTCTTAAATTGGAACCAAGATCATGTTGCACTGTAGCAATGGTATTTGGCTTCCCCTTGCCTCCAAATTTCTTTCTCCTTAACTCCAGATGTATTTTCCAACAATTTTCTCTATCATGACCAGTTTTCTCATAATGGATGCAAGAGGGTTTTCCTTCTTCGATCTACAATGACATCTTCCTTCATCTACTCCTTGACTTCTTAGCTGACCTGTTGAATCCTCTGAATAAAATTGCGGGCTCCTGACATCTTTCCCATATAGAAAGTCCAAGTGGATATTAGGTAAATACCCAATACAAGTCTCAACTGGAGAATCCTAAGTGAAAGAACACATGATTTGATTATACATAGGTTGGACATAAAGTAACTGATCATCCCATGACTTAGGATGTTGCCTGCAATATCTTGGAAGCAACTGGACCACTGTATTGTTAACCACCTTTGTCTGTTTGTTGGCTTGTGGATGGAAAGAAATGCTCCTACCCATCATGGTTTCCATGATTTCACACAAATTTATCCAATATTCTCCTAACAATCGATACTCTCAACCAGAGATAATGAACATCGAAAACCCAAAATGGACCCTTACACACTGGGGTAACAAGAGAGAAACCTGTTTGTCACATAACCTACCCACTGCTACACATAAGTATACATGACTCATACAAGACATGGGTAATCCCCTTACAAAATACACTGAAAAAATTTCCCAAGCATAAGAGGAGATAGGAAGTGGTGTGTACATCCCTGGCCTTTCAATAGTGGGATTACAAAAGTACAACACACATTCCTTTACAATAGTGGTTACAAATGCTTTCCTTCGAGGTAAATTCCATCCCTATAAATAAATTACAATTCCCAAATGCCCAAGTACGAATGAAACATAAGATTCTTCAGTTACATGCACTTCCCTGTAGGAAGGAAAATAAGGTTTACTCAAATGGTAGAGTAAGTTGTCCTGCAAACAAAGTTCTTCACCTGCAAACTCTGGATGATCCCACATGCATCTTTGAAGATCTCATCAATAGCATACCATTCAAAATTGTTGATATGAGTTAAGGAAACATTCTTCAAAATAATAGATGTAACAGTAGGAGATCTAAAAATCATGTTTGTACTCATGACATCGTTGATGGCAGTGGTCTCAATCTTGCATGATTGCAGAAGGTCGAGTAAGGCGAGTATTGACACAATGTCGATGTTTAATGTGTCGAAGGTATTCTGATGGCTTCCTTCCCACTGAAACAGTTGTCTCATCTCAAGCAATTCATTCTTATGTAAGAGATCAAGAGCATTAACAACATCAGACTTTTCATGGCATTCCCCTTTTACAATCGTGAGTGCAAGATTTTTGTTAGTGTTTATAACACTTTTTACTTGGCATGAACTAACAAGCGTTGATTTTTCCTTTATGTTGTGAGATTTAATGATGTATTCAACTCCCCCCTTAGTAATGTCGTATTTGTTCTCATGACAAAATAAGATTGCTTTTCTATCATAAAAATAAGGACTTCCCAACACTGTGCCACATATATCGAGTGGTACAGCATCCAAATCCACTTCATCAATCAACTTTGAAGCAATAGAAAATATGACCCTACATTGTTTGGTGACATTAAGTTTAGATTTATCACATACCCAACCAAGAGGATAAGGCTTCGGATGTGGTTTCATTTCAAGACCCATCTTCTTGACAAGTGCTTCAGATATTAAGTTTACTTGGGAACCTAGATCAAATAATGTATCTATTTTAGTGTTTTTAGATCCAACTCTTATGTGAAATAATTCATTCCTCCTTCGTTCATAATCATGAGATTCATTATTGTAACTTGAAATAGCATGAAGGGAATATTTACCTTGTACTCCAACCACTATGATATTTCCTTCATATCTTGAATCAAAACCAAGATCATGTTGCACTGTAGCAATGGTATTTGGCTTCCCCTTGCCTCCAAATTTCTTTCGCCTTAACTCCAGATGTATTTTCCAACAATGTTCTCTATCATGACCAATTTTCTCACAATGGCTGCAAGAGGGTTTTCCTTCTTCCTTCTTTGTTGTAGTTTTCCTCTTGTCCTTCCCATTTCCTTTTATGTTGAAATGGTGAAGTCCTCAGTCTTCTATCTAGAATGACATCTTCCTCCATCTTCTCCTTGACTTCTTAGCTGACCTGTTGAATCCTCTGAATGAACTTGTGGGCTCTTGACATCTTTCCCATATAGCAAGTCCAAGTGTATATTAGGTAAATACCCAAGACAAGTCTCAACTATAGAATCCTGAGTGAAAGAATACATGATTTGATTATACATAGGTTGGACATAAAGTAACTGACCATCCCATGACTTAGGATGTTGCCTGCAATATCTTGGAAGCAACTGGACCACTGTATTGTTTAACACCATTGTTTGTTTGTTGGATTTTGGATGGAAATAAATGCTCCTACCCATCATGAAGTCCATGATTTGACACAAATTTGTCCAATATTCTCCTAACAAACGATACTCTCGACCGGAGATAATGAACGTGGAAAACCCAAAATGGACCCTTACACACTGGGATAACAAGAGAGAAACCTGTTTGTCACATAACCTACCCACTGCTACACATAAGTAGACATGACTCATACGAGACATGGGTAATCCCCTTACAAAATACACTGAAAAAATTTCCCAAGGATAAGAGGAGATAGGAAGTGGTGTGTACATCCCTGGCCTTTCAATAGTGGGCTTACAAAAGTACAACACACATTCCTTTACAATAGTGGTTACAAATACTTTCCTTCAAGGCAAATTCCATCCCTGTAAATACATTACAATTCCCAAATGCCCAAGTACGAATGAAACATAATCTTCTTCAGTTACATGCACTTCCCTGTAGGAAGGAAAACAAGGTTTACTCAAATGGTGGAGTAAGTTGTCCTGCAAACAAACTTCTTCACCTGCAAACCCTGGATGATCCCACATACATCTTTGAAGATCTCATCAATAGCATACCATTCAAAATTATTGATATGAGTTAAGGAAACATTCTTCAAAATAATAGATGTAACAGTAGGAGATCTAAAAATCATGTTTGTACTCATGACATCATTGATGGAAGTGGTCTCAATCTTGCATGATTGCAGAAGGTCGGGTAAGGCAAGTATTGACACAATGTCGATATTTAAAGTGTCAAAGGTATTCTGATGGTTTCCTTCCCACTGAAACAATTGTCTCATCTCAAGAAATTCATTCTTATGTAGGGGATCAAGAGCATTAACAACGTCAGACTTATTATAGCATTCCCCTTTTACAATCATGAGTGCAAGATTCTTTTTAGTGTTTATAACACTTTTTACTTGGCATGAACTAACAAGTGTTGATTTGTCCTTTATGTTGTGAGATTTAATGATGTATTCCACTCCCCCCCTTAGTAAGGTGGTATTTGTTCTCATGAGGAAAGAACCAAGGACTTCTTTTCTATCATAAAAATAAGGACTTCCTGGCACTGTGCCACATATATCAAGTGGTACAACATCCAAATCCACTTCATCAATCAACTTCGAAGAAATGGCAAATATGACCCTACATTGTTTGGTGACATTAAGGTTAGATTTATCACATACCCAACCAAGAGGATAAGGCTTCGGATGTGGTTTCATTTCAAGACCCATCTTCTTGACAAGTGCTTCAGATATTAAGTTTACTTGGGAACCCAGATCAAATAATGTATCTATTTTAGTGTGTTTACATCCAACTCTTATGTGAAATAATTCATTCCTCTTTCATTCATCATCATGAGATTCATTATTGGAACTTGAAATAGCATGAAGGGACTATTTACCTTGTACTCCAACCACTGTGATATTTCCTTCATCTCTTGAATCGGAACCAAGATCATGTTGCAATTTAGCAATGGTATTTGTCTTCCCCTTGCCTCCAAATTTCTTTCGCCTTAACTTCGGATGTATTTTCCAACAACGTTCTCTATCATGACCAGTTTTCTCACAATGGTTGGAAGAGGGTTTTCCTTCTTCCTTCTTTGTTGTAGTTTTCCTCTTCTCCTTCCCATTTCCTTTTCCGTTGAAATGGTGAAGTCCTCAGTCTTCGATCTAGAATGACATCTTCCTCCATCTGCTCCTTGACATCTTAGCTGACCTGTTGAATCCTCTGAATGAACTTACGGGCTCCTGACATCTTTCCCATATAGAAAGTCCAAGTGGGTATTAGGTAAATACCCAAGACAAGTCTCAACTGGAGAATCCTGAGTGAAAGAATACATGATTTGATTATACATAGGTTGGACATAAAGTAACTGATCATCCCATGACTTAGGATGTCGCCTGCAATATATTGGAAGCAACTGGACCACTGTATTGTTTACCGCCTTTGTCTATTTGTTGGCTTGTGGATGGAAATAAATGCTCCTACCCATCATGGTGTCCATGATTTGACACAAATTTGTCCAATATTCTCCTAACAATCGATACTCTTGACCAAAGATAATGAATGTAGAAAACCCAAAATGGACCCTTACACATTGGGGTAACAAGAGAGAAACCTGTTTGTCACATAACCTACCCACTGCTACACATAAGTAGACATGAATCATATGAGATATGGGTAATCCCCTTACAAAATCCACTAAAAAATTTTCCCAAGGATAAGAGGAGATAGGAAGTGGTGTGTACATCCCTGGCCTTTCAATAGTGGGCTTACAAAAGTACAACACACATTCCTTTACAATAGTGGTTACAAATACTTTCCTTCGAGGCAAATTCCATCCCTGTAAATACATTAGAATTCCCAAATGCCCAAGTATGAATGAAACATAAGTTTCTTAAGTTACATGCACTTCAATGTAGGAAGGAAAACAAGGTTTACTCAAATGGTGGAGTAAGTTGTCCTGCAAAGAAACTTCTTCACCTGCAAACCCTAGATGATCCCACATACATCTTTGAAGATCTCATCAATAGCATACCATTCAAAATTATTGATATGAGTTAAAGAAACATTCTTCAAAATAATAGATGTAACAGTAGGAGATCTAAAAATCATGTTTGTAGTCATGACATCGTTGATGGAAGCGGTCTCAATCTTGCATGATTGCAGAAGGTCGGGTAAGGCGAGTATTGACACAATGTCGATATTTAAAGTGTCGAAGGTATTCTGATGGCTTCCTTCCCACTGAAACAGTTGTCTCATCTCAAGCAATTCATTCTTATGTAAGGGATCAAGAGCATTAACAACATTAGACTTATCATGGCAATCCCCTTTTACAATCGTGAGTGCAAGATTCTTGTTAGTGTTTATAACTCTTTTTACTTGGCATGAACTAAAAAGTGTTGATTTGTCCTTTATGTTGTGAGATTTAATGATGTATTCCACTCCCCCCTTAGTAAGGTGGTATTTATTCTCATGACAAAAGAAGACTGCTTTTCTACCATAAAAATAAGGACTTCCTGACACTGTGCCACATATATCAAGTGGTACAACATCCAAATCCACTTCATCAATCAACTTTGAAGCAATAGCAAATATGACCCTACATTGTTTGGTGACATTAAGTTTAGATTTATCACATACCCAACCAAGAGGATAAGGCTTCGGATGTGGTTTCATTTCAAGACCCATCTTCTTAACAAGTGCTTCAGATATTATGTTTACTTGGGAACCCAGATCAAATAATGTATCTATTTTAGTGTGTTTACATCCAACTCTTATGTGAAATAATTCATTCCTCTTTCGTTCATCATCATGAGATTCATTATTGGAACTTGAAATAGAATGAAGGGAATCTTTACCTTGTACTCCAACCACTGTGATATTTTCTTCATCTCTTGAATCAGAACCAAGATCATGTTGCACTGTAGCAATGGTATTTGGCTTCCCCTTTCCTCCAAATTTCTTTCACCTTAACTCCGGATGTATTTTCCAACAATGTTCTCTATCATGACCAGTTTTCTCACAATGGTTGCAAGAGGGTTTTCCTTCTTCCTTCTTTGTTGTAGTTTTCCTCTTCTCCTTCCCATTTCCTTTTCTGTTGAAATGGTGAAGTCCTCAATCTTCGATCTAGAATGACATCTTCCTCCATCTGCTCCTTGAATTCTTAGCTGACCTATTGAATCCTCTAAATGAACTTGTGAGCTCCTGACATATTTCCAATATAGCAAGTCCAAGTGGATATTAGGTAAATACCCAAGACAAGTCTCAACTGGAGAATCTTGAGTGAAAGAATACATGATTTGATTATACATAGATTGGACATAAAGTAATTGATCATCCCATGACTTAGGATGTTTCCTGCAATATCTTGGAAGCAACTGGACCACTGTATTGTTTACCACCTTTGTCTGTTTGTTGGCTTGTGGATGGAAATAAATTCTCCTACCCATCATGGTGTCCATGATTTGACACAAATTTGTCCAATATTCTCCTAACAATCGATACTCTAGACCGGAGATAATGAACGTGGAAAACCCAAAATGGACCCTTACACACTGGGATAACAAGAGAGAAACCTGCTTGTCACATAACCTACCCACTGCTACACATAAGTAGACATGACTCATACAAGACATGGGTAATCCCCTTACAAAATACACTTAAAAAATTTCCAAATGATAAGAGGAGATAGGAAGTGGTGTGTACATCCCTGGCCTTTCAATAGTGGGATTACAAAAGTACAACACACATTCCTTTACAATAGTGGTTACAAATACTTTCCTTCGAGGAAAATTCCATCCCTGTAAATACATTACAATTTGCAAATGCCCAAGTACAAATGAAACATAAGCTTATTCAGTTACATGCACTTCCCTATAGGATGGAAAACAAGGTTTACTCAAATGGTGGAGTAAGTTGTCCTAAAAACAAACTTCTTCAACTGCAAACCCTAGATGATCCCACATACATCTTTGAAGATCTCATCAATAGCATACCATTCAAAATTATTGATATGAGTTAAGGAAACATTCTTCAAAATAATAGATGTAATAGTAGGAGATCTAAAAATCATGTTTGTACTCATGACATCGTTGATGGCAGTGGTCTCAATCTTGCATGATTGCAGAAGGTCGAGTAAGGCGAGTATTGACACAATGTCGATATTTAAAGTGTCGAAGGTATTATGATGGCTTCCTTCCCACTGAAACAGTTGTCTCATCTCAAGAAATTCATTCTTATGTAAGGGATCAAGAGCATTAACAACATCAGACTTATCATGGCATTCCCCTTTTACAATCGTGAGTGAAATATTCTTGTTAGTGTTTATAACTCTTTTTACTTGGCATGAACTAACAAGTGTTGATTTGTCCTTTATGTTGTGAGATTTAATGATGTATTCCACTCCCCCCTTAGTAAGGTGGTATTTGTTCTCATGATGAAAGAAGTGTAATACCTTGTTTCCCCCAGTTTGTAAAAATAACTATACTGGCCAAGAACTGTGGCAATCCCAAAAAAATGTGAATGTGTGATATGAATGGACCTTGTGAAAAAGGTCGATGAATGTGAATAATATTATAAATATATATTGTAGGAATGTTGAGAGGGGATATGTTGAAGAAGAGACCACGATGGTTGGAGAAAGGTGGTGGAAGGCACCTGAAATGGTGGTGTTAAATTCCACCGAAACCAATACCGTATTTGGACTTCACTGGCCTGGAGAACCAAGAGCGGCTCATTGGCCCTGAATTAAATGACTCGTCAGGATTGGTAGGTAAAGGGATCCTCATGAGTAATAAGGGATGGGGGTGAACCACCCATCCATAGAGTCCTCATACCTAACCACTTCGAGGAAGATCGTGCCACACGCAACCTCGCCGAAAGGAGAAAAGGCAGGAAGAGTGGGCGATCAGGGGGCAGACGCGAGGGAAAGAGAAAGAGAACTCTGGAAAAATACAGAGTGAGTGATAGCAGAGAAGAAGGAGAGTAACCTTAATTCTCAATCACTGACAAATAGAGACACTATCTTGCAGCATCGTGGTCTCAGCTCAGGGGTGGCTAGTGGTAAATCCATTGGGAGTCGTTGAGCCTATGGTTGGGTGGAAATGAGCACCCCTCTCAGCAGTTGCAATCACATCTGTTGTTATTTATGATAAGTGTTTTACATTTTTCATCTTGAAATTTATATGCTGACATGTATGCTCATAGTCTGTGTAGTTTTATGAATGGTTTGAGTATAAGACTGCCTGTGTAGTGTTTTGATTTAGAAATGGTGGTTGCACGCTTATAATGGAAATACTATGTATGGCTTGTGTTTTCTGAATCGCTATTTATACACATATTGAGTTAATTCAGACTTCAAGTCTGTTCTCGGGAAATCTATACCCTTATCTGTCTCAGGTAATACCCTGGATAGATCTCCCCATAGAGACACCCTTCATAGAAAGCTCACCAAGAACCTGGAAAAGGATTTGAAGGCGCAAGTCTTAGTAACCCTGTACAAGGAAGAATGATCCTCTTGAAATCTTGAAATAGCAGCGAAGGAATACCATGTTCGCTTCGCAAGAGTCGTCAAGGAGGCATTGGACAGTCGGAATTCTCCGTGGAGAATTTGCGAAGTCCCAAGAGCCGTCAGATCTTGTAGAGGAGCAAGGGATTTATGGTAAGCCTATTTTCAAGTTTTAAGTTCGGGAGAAATCAGACCATAGGATCTGAGTCGACAAGGACCATTGGATCACTCACGAAATCTCATTTCGTGGATTCGTGAGTTGAAGGGTTAAAACCCTTACCTCAAGATTCGCGAGGTCACGAAAGGCGAAGTCCCAAAGGGGCGAAAGGATTTGTGTGAGCCAGTCATTGGTGAAGTGCATCGGAACTCAGTATTTCGAGGTTTCGTGGGTTGAAGAACCGAAAGCTTAGCATCAGGATTCGCGAAGTCGTGAAGTCCAAAAATCCAAAAAGGCAGGAAGTTCCGTTGTGGGACCCACGTTGACGACGTGTCAAAATTTCTTCATTTTGGTATATCGGCAGATAGGAGGTCGAGACTTTTGTCCCGAAATTCCCGAAGTCACGAGTTGCGATAAGGAGTAACGAGGAGTTCAGGATCTCGGCAATTCGGGTGTTGGGATACAAAGGAGGTAGCGCTTTGGGAAGCAAAGTCGCAAAGTGATGAAGCTGGGGACGAGGGACACGTGGTAGAACCACAAAGTGGGCCTGTGCGATAGATAGGCAGAAACATGTCACCTAGTGAAAGGAGTCAACACCTGTTGACCTCTCGCGTCTCGGGGATTCGTGAGATAAGAGAATGAGAATTCAACCCTTCAACTTGCGAAGTCGTGAGTAGCGAGAACGCAAGAGGGAAAGCTAACAATTTTTCTTGGGGATTCGTGAGATAAGAGAACGAGAGTTCAACCCTTTGACTTGCGAAGTCGTGAGTAGCGAGAACGTGAGAGGGAAAGCTAACATCGCTTCTCGAGGTTTCGTGAAGGGAAGGTGCCAAGGTTGGACGCCACAATTTGTGAAGTGGCGAGTAGCGAGAGGAGCTAGTGTTAAGATTAGTTGGTGGTCATGCATGGAGGGCGCTGACAGAGGAGAGCTATACCCATTTCTTGATCTCAAGTATCGCGAGATTGGAAAATAAGAGTCGGGAGTTTCGAATCGCGAACTCGCGAGATTGCGAGTTGCGACAAGCGCCTTCAGGAATAGGCCTTTTTCATAGCACTGTGGTCGCTCGGAGAGGGTGGAACTCGCACCTAGTGCTATTCGCACAGGGGATCTTCCGAAAGGACCTATGGATCGATTGGAAGAAGATTTCAGCTGGAAATCAAAAGAGGTTTCTTCAGCTCATAAAAGGAACTGAACGATCCTTAAGACCGGGAGGTTGCGCAGGGACTCTGTCGAGGCAGAGGTGGCGTCTGCAGCCTGTGCTAAGCTCTGTAAGTTTTCGGGAGTTCTGTCCCTTGAGAAAAGGAAAAAATTTATTACTCCACAGTGGGGTTGTGACAAATTGGTATCAGAGCATGGTTACAACACTTGGCCTGCTTGGGCTCATGAACAAGTTGCACAGAAGCTCCGTTTGGAACACTCTTAAAAAAAAAAGAGTAACCCCTTGTCTTAACCTCCCTAATTAAAAGACGAAGTTGAGAATGAAAAATCCCTATTGTGTGTGTGTACATGTGAAAATATGAATTATGTATTGGTTATAAATAAATATAAATATCAACTAACAACCAGTGTTTTTCCTTTTTCACACAAGCAGAAGATCAACCGTGGGAAATTATCAACGCATAGTATGGTGACTCACCAAGAAGTGGGAGAAGGCTCCCACAATAGAGATGAAGAGTCTGACGAAAGAAGGGCAACAGGGACCCCTCTAGATCTAGCCGAGACTGTGAGGAGTCTCATGGTCGAATTACAAAGCTACAAGGCTGACAATGAAAGGATGATGAAAGAACAAGAAAAGAAAACAGAAATTAATGCAGTTCTACTGCAGATTTTATCCGATGTACAAAGACAAATGCAACATGAACCTGAAAATCAGAGACATGGTCATATTAGTGTCCACACTGAGAGGAGCACCTCAAAAAAGGTCCACCCCAGAGGTAAAGGACAAGCGTCGGATGATTCCTCCAAGAAGGAAGCTGGCGATTTGGAAGGCTCTTCTAGCAACAGAACCAGTTCCTATCCCCAAAGGAAACAAAAGAAGCAAAAGTCTTCCAAAGGTCGTAAATTCAAAGAATTCATAAAATCCAAACCACCCTCCTTCGATGGTGAAATAAAGAAGGGAGAGGAAGCAGAGGCCTGGCTACTTGGACTAAAGAAGTATTTCAGGGTCCATGACTTTTCAGAAAATATGAAGGCCTGAGTGGCCACCTTCAACTTGAACGGAAAGGCTTCCATTTGGTGGGAAGACCTTAAGGATGTGAAAGGGGTTCGCGAAGAGGACCTGTCTTGGGAACGGTTTTAGAAATACTTTCGAAAGAAGTATATGTCGGAAAAATATTTCGACAAAAAGACTAAAGAGTTTTATGAACTCAAACTGGGACAACTCACTATAGAAGAATATGTCAACAAATTCCTCGATTTGTTGAGGTATGTACCCTATATCAAGGAGGAAAAGGCAAAGGTGCAATGCTTCATCAGTGGACTACCTAAGGACTATCAGAATAGAATTGAATTTGATGAGCCAAAGACTCTAGAAGGCACTATTCGAAAGGCAACCTATTGTCATGAACAGTTTGGGCATCAAGCAGAACCTCGCGAAGGATGGAAAAAGAAGAATAGTTCAAGATTTCATAAAAGGGGAATTAAATCCCCAGGATTTAAGAACTATAAGAAGAACCCAAGAATGAGCTTCCCAGCTCGGAGTATGCACCAGTAGAATTTCCCCTCCTTGAGCGGAAATAAAAATTCTGGACCCATATCAGTGAAGATTGATAACCCAAAGAGAGAACCTTTGAAATGTTGGGGTTGTGGGGAAGAACATCTATTGAGAGACTGTCCACACCGACAACAGAATAGTCGGAGGATTTATAACATCCAAGAAGCTACTACCGTCAATGATGTGGCCAGGAGTGAGCCACAAATTTATGCAGCCTTGGATAATAACCAAGCCAACCACAAATTTATGCAGCCTTGGATAATAACCAAGCCAACCACCAAGCTTCAGTAGTGGAAATAGAAGGTATGATTTCCAACCATCTAGTGTATGTTTTAATTGACCCTAGTTCAAATTTGAGTTATATAGCCCCTAAAGTTGTTGATAAGTGTAAACTACAGCCACAAAAACATACCAGGCCATGGTTGGTACAGTTGGCCACTAGCACCAAAAGAAGGGTAGCAGAGGTTATACCAGCTTGCCAATTGATGTTGGGTAAATTCCCCGCCCAAACAACCTTTAACTTATTACCCCTGGGATCGTATGATCTTTTGTTTGGTATGGACTGGATAGCCACCCATAAAGCCAGATTGGACTGTTACCACAAAACCTTAGAATGTGTAAGTAAAGAAGGGAAAAAGATAACCCTTCAAGGGATCCAAAAACCTGTTTCGGTGAGACAAATATCAGCTCTGCAAATTAGAAAGTATTGCTGAAAGGGATGTTCCCTATATGAAATACAAGTGTTGAAAACAATCGAAGGTGACAAACCAAGCCTTGATGATCACCCTATCCTAAGAGAATACAGAGATGTGTTTCCGGAAGAGGTATCGGGTTTACCTCCGAGAAAAGACATAGACTTCTCAATAGAACTTACACCGAGAGCGGTGTCGGTGTCTAGGACACCCTACTAGATGATCACACCCGAGTTAGTTGAACTCAAGTTGCAATTAAAAGAAATGATGGATAAGGGATATATTCGGCCTAGCATGTCTCCATGGGGAGCACCAGTCATGTTCGTGAAAAAGAAGGACAGTACCCTTAGACTGTGTATAGATTATAGGCAACTCAATAAGGTAACTATAAATAACAAGTACCCCTTTCCCAAGATCGATGACCTTTTCGATCAATTGGGGGGTGCGTCTATTTTCTCAAAGATTGATTTGAGGTCGGGATACCATCAAGTCCGAATCAAGGGTGAAGACATCCATAAAACTGCCTTCTGAATGAGGTATGGTCACCATGAGTTTGTGGTTGTGCCATTTGGGTTGACCAATGCCCCTGCCACTTTTATGTGCTTGATGAAGAATGTACTCAGCAAATTCCTAGACAAATTTGTGCTTGTTTTTATTGACGATATATTAATTTACTCCAAGAACAGAAAAGAGCATGAAGAGCATCTTAGAATTGTGCTGCAAGTGCTAAGAGAACATTAGCTCTATGCCAAATTCAGCAAATGTGAATTCTTCCAGAAGCAAATACATTGCTTAGGCCATGTTCTCTCCGAAGAAGGAGTAGCGGTAGACCCTGACAAAATCAGGTCTATTATGGAATGGCCTACCCCAAAGGATGTTTCAAACGTCAGATCCTTTATGGGATTAGCAGGATACTATAGGAGATTTATAAAAGGATTCTCCAAGATTGGTTGTCCAATCACTGCCCTCCAGAAGAAGGGGAAAAAATTCCTGTGGACAC
>JZKD02S2012261.1:0-12147 GCA_000966675.3 Picea glauca
TTACCACTATCAATGATGAAGTGTAGTGGGGTGCCTTTTACCCACATTTGTGAATGGAAGAGGTGCACTCCTTCTTCTGGTTTGTCTGGTACACCATGTTGGAGCTTGGTGGTAGTAATGGTGGCACTGGGTTCTGCATCAATGATCCATATTCCCATTTCTAGTTCTGAATCAAAGTCAAAAAATGCATCTGATTCAGAGGCTTTCACTTCGTCCACCAACGTCTTCTTTTAGTGGTAGTCAGCAGTGTTATGCCAAGGGCTCTTATGTAAGTTGCACCACTTCCCAGTGTCTTTCTTTGTCTTTATGGTGTCCTTCTTTGCTCCGGCTTGGATTGGTTGTCCTGATACTATCCATATTTTCTCTATCCTTTGTTCTATGGGTTGGGGCCACCCTTTCTTGGCCTTTTTTGTGAGGTGTTCCCCGGACCAAATGGTCGCGTCTTTTGTTTGAGATTCTGCTTGATTTTGATGGCATATCGGTAGGTCGTTCCCAACGATGAAATGTCCAAAAATTCCATTTCAGTATGGATGTATCTATGTATAGAACTGTGATACTTGAACACCAGAGGTCGCTCTGAATCTTTGAAACCCAGCTTGGTCCGCAAGGTATGGAAGATATTTGTGAAATATGGCACTGCTTGGTCTCTTTCTTGCAGCAATGTGGTCCATTTGGTATACAAGTCGTCATAACTTCCAACAGGGTAGTATTATTCCTTAATAGAATCCTTGAAGGATTCCCAAGTGGCCATGATTGTAAATAATGAGGGTTCCTCTATTTCCATTAACTCATAGAAAGTTTCCCCCCAATCTTTGACATGGGGAACGGCTTTGAGGAGCGCAAAAGTAATCTTATCTCTATTCAAAAATTTATGGACAGAAAAATACCCTTCTAGTATATTCAACCACTTTTATACAACATCTGTGTCTATATGACCTTCAAATATAGGAATATTGAAGTTTATTTGTACCTTGAAGGGGGCGGTGCTTCCGTTTGAAGAAGATGTGTTACCTATTGGTAGCCACCGAAGGATTTGCATGAAATTATCCATCATCTCATTCCTCTGTTGCATGAGGGATTCCTCAATCAATAGTTTGAAAGGATCTCCTGTCCTGTCATCTTTCTTTTCTCCTTCCATCAGAGGTCGCTTAGGTGTGCGAGAGATTTTGTCCTCAAGAGAAACAAGCTCGAGACCTAACTCTTTGTACTCCGACCTCGTTGGGGACATGCATTAAGATGACAAGGAGAAGACCACTCTGATACCACTTATCCAGATACTATGAGAAGAATGAAATGAATACAGATTATTACCAAATTCTTAACATAGAATAATAGAGATACAGTAAAATTGGTTTTCTATTCAATAATGAAATAAGCTGAAACTATAAAATACAGTGGAAAACAAGCTTGTTGGAATGGTGGTGTCTTATCTCTGAGAAGAGATGTGTCGGTTGCGCACATTCACAAGAAGATGATTACCATGATGCTCTAAAGGAACTTTTACAATAAGAAGAAGTTTCAAAACCCCTAAACATCCAAAAACCTAACCCTAGGAGATGAAGCGCCAAAAGTCATGTGGGCCCCGTTTCAGTAAGTCATTACATCAACTTCCTAGGGTTGTAACTTTTGCATACGATCACCGTTTTAGGCGTATGATAGCCCATTGGAAAGATATATTCTAGGAATAAAGATCTATTCAAGGACTACATCAATTGCACAAAACTTCACGATAAATTCTTGCGATTGCAACATACCCCAAAAACCGTTGTTTAGGGCCTCAAAACGGCTCCGGAAGTTTAGGACCCGAAAAATTGCTAAAAATAGTAAATTATCAAAATTGCTAGAAAGATGTTTTGAGCCAACTAGAAAGGTGGGTGGCCACTAATATCCACCTAGATCAATCCTCCCTCCTTAAGAATCAATGGTCTCCATTTCATTGAGTTCCCCCATTAGATCAAGAAATTTCTGTTGAATTTGACCCCAGGTGAGCCACATGCCTTGGTACAAAAGCTGCTATGCTTTGATGACTCGATAAATATGGATCCTTTGTTGTTGAGTGCCCTTGATCTGTATGTCCACAATCTAATCACTGGATGCATTTTGTATGTAGTCGGGGTTGAGCTCTGTTGGTGTCAGCTGTTTTGCGACGTCTGAGGTGTCAAATAATGGTGGGAAATAAGGCCGAAGGGGGTCCACATTGAACACTGGGTGCAGGCCAAGGAAAGGAGGAATGTTGAGCTCAAAAGAATTATCCCCCATATCCTTAGTGATGGTGTATGGCCCATAACATAGTTGGTGAATATTCCAATGAGGTCCTATAAGGCATTCTTTCTACAAGTGCAACCAAACTTTGTCGCCCACCAGAAACTTATCTCAAACTCGATGTTGATCATGGCATTGATTTTTCTTGTCATTGGACTTCTGTAGGATATCCTGAACCTATTGGCAGATGTTTTGGATCCTCTCAATGAACCAGGTGACTTTTTCAGCCTCAGTTGGAGCAGGAGAGGAGTCGGTCGAGGTGACCGCATGGGGAAGTGCAACATCTATGGGACCCAATGGTTGGAATCCCAACCCCACTTGAAAAGGGTTGTGGCCAGTTGAGATATTCAGGGCTCAGTTGCAGCTATGTGAGGTTTCTTGGAATTATACATATGCAGGATATGCATGATCATTCGATTTAGCCATCTGTTTGGGGGTGGAAGGCCGTGGATTTGGTGAGCTTGGTGTCCAGCAGTGACCAGAGGATCGACCAAAATGTGATGAGAAATCGACTGTCCCGATATGATACAATGGTTTGTGGGATTCCAAAATGTGTCCAAACTCATTCAAAGAAGAGCTTGGCAGTGGCTTCTGCTATGATGCTCTTCTTGCATGCAACCAAAATCGCCATCCTAGAAAAGCGATCAACAACCACAAAAACACAGTCATTTCCCTGCTTGGTGGACAAGAGGCCTGACATGTAGTCCATTGAGATGGATTCCCGTGGCCTGTCAGGAGTTGGAAGAGGGGTGTATAGGAGCTATTTTGTAGTGGTTGGTTTGGCAATAGTGTAGACAGTGCAAGACCTAATATACTTTCTGACCTCTTATCGAAGTTTTGGCCAGTAGAAATGTTTTTGTAGAATTGCCACTATATTTTCGATGACGAAGTGTCCTGCCACTCGACTGTAGTGGGCTTCCCAAATCAGCTTCACTCACTCACTTGATGGAACACGGATATGGCCCAGTTGAGACAGCAACCCATCCCGAAGATGGAAATTATCAACCACTGCCTTTGAAACCAACATTTGGTAGGTGGTGGTGAAGTCCGGGTCTTTCTCATAGAGTTCGGGCCATCCAAAGGTATCATGGCTGCAAGAGTATAGCACTGTGGTGAGTGTCGCGACTGGTGTTCTGCTGAGGCAATCAACAATGCAGTTGGTTATTCCTTTTTAATACTTGATGTTGAGGTGGAATTGCTGCAGGTATGTGGACCACTTTTGGTGGGAGTCATTTTGCAATTTTCCTTGTGTTTGCATGAACTGCAGTGGCTTATGATCAGTGTGGATGATTGTCTCCCTCCCAAGAATGTAATTTCTCCACTAGAGGCAGACTTGCACAATGGAGTACATTTCTTTGTCATAAGTAGGGTACTTACGGACAACATTGGATAGTGTCTCACTATGATAGGCCACGAGGTGGCAGTGCTGCCTAAGAACGGCACCCAGAGCATAGTCTGAAGCATCAATCTCAATATGAAAGTGTTGTTGCAGGTCTGGTAGTGAAAGTACTGGGACTGAGCACAAGTGTTGCTTCAAATCATTGAACGCTTGTTGTTGGGTTTGGCCCCATGAAAATTTCACCTTACCACTACCCCTGGTTATTTGGTTGAGGGCCCATGCAATATGGGAGAATCCCAACACAAACCTACAGTAGAAATTGGCAAGGCCAAAGAATCTCTGAAGCTCAGTGAGTGTGGTTGGGGCTAGCCAGTCACGGATGACTTGGATCTTGGCTGGATCCACATGCACACCATGTTTATCAATGATGTAGCCTAGGTAATGGACCCTATCTATGTCGAAGGAGAATTTTTTGAAGTTGGAGTATAGCTTGTGCTATCGCAGGGTGTGCAGAACCTGTTGAATATGCTGCAAGTGTTCGACCCAAGTCTTGCTATAAATGAGAATGTCATCTAGATACAAAACTACACAAGTATTGGTGAATGGTCTCAGGATATCATCCATCATCCTCATGAAAGTGGTTGGAGCGTTTGTCAGACCAAAGGGCATGACCAACCATTCAAAAAGGCCTTCCTTTGACTTGAAGGAGGTCTTCCGTACATCTATCTATTCTATCAGGATGTGGTGGTAGCTAGAGTTCAGATCAATCTTACTGAAGTATTTGGCCCCCATGAGTTGATCAAGGAGGTCATCGATTTGGGGAATCGGGTACTGATTACTGACTGTGATTTTATTCAGAGCCCGGTAATCAATGCAAAGTTGCCAGGTTCCATCTTTCTTCTATACCAACATGATTGGGCTCCCACAAGGTGATGAGATGGGATGGATGTGCCCCTTGTGGAGAAATTCTTGGATCTATCACTTGATCTCATAATTCTCTAACAAAGAGTGACAATAGACTGGCCCATTGGGAAACGGTGCGTCGGGGGTCATATCGATGGGGTTCTTGACCTGGCAGTGGAGAGGTACCCCAGTAGGTGAGGAGAAGATATCTGATTATTCTTCCACGACCTTATCTACTTGCTTCTATTGTGTGGAGAGGTCGGTCATAGATACCCTAGATGTGGATGTGATTTTTCTCTCATTCTGAGAGCGAATCACAAAGAAGACAAACTTCCCCATCTGAGAGATGACCTTCCTGCATTTTTTAGCAGAGATCAAGAAAATAGAACTAGGTGGGACAACCTCGGTTATCCTGTACAATTTCTTGTTCAGGTAATAATGACACTATGATGCCTAGACTCATATACAACATGATGTTTCCATGAATAAGGTTTGCCCAAAAGAACATCACAAACTTCAAGATAAGCAACATCACACAATACCTCATCTTTGAAGGTCTTGATGTTGTACGATAGTCAACACTGTTGGCTAATGCGACGATCGCTTCCTTGGCAGAGCCATCCAATGGTGTAGGGTTGTGGGTGCAATGTTGTCCACAGGGCCAGTCGCTTGATGACCTCTGCTGGGATGAGGTTCTTTTTGATACCACTATCAACGATGAAGTGCAGTAGGGTGCCTTTTACCCACTTTTGTGAATGGAAGAGGCACTCTCCTTCTTCTGGCTCATCTGGTTCACCATGTTATAGCTTTGTGGTAGCAACAGTGGCACTGGGTTTCGCATCAATGATCCATATTGCCATTTCTAGTTCAGACTCGAAGTCTAAACCCACATCTAATTCAAAGGCTTTCACTTCGGCCACCAACGTCTACTTTGAGAAGCAGTCAACAGTTTTATGCCAAGGGCTCTTATGGAAGTCACACCACTTCCCGGTATCTTTCTTTGTCTTTCTGGTGTCCTTCTTTTCTTGCATCTTGGACTGGTTGTTCTAATACTATACATATTTTCTCTTTCCTTTGTTTTTTGGGTTGGGGCTTCCCTTTCTCGTCTTTTGTTGTGAGGGGTTCCCCGACCCAAATTGTCGCGTCTTTTGTTTGAGCTTCTCCTCGATTTTGATGGCATATCAGTAGGCCAAGCCCAATGATCAGATGACCAAAAATTCCATTTCGGTCTGGATGTATCTATGTAGAGAACTACGATACTTGAGCACCATATGTCGCTCTGAATATTTGATACCCATATTTGTGCGCAAGGTATGGAAGATATTTGTGAAATCTGACACTGCTTGGTCTCTTTCTTGCTGCAATGTGGTCCATTTGGTATACAAGTCGTCATAACTTCCAACAGGGTAGTATTGTTCCTTAATAACATTCCTGAAGGATTCCCAGGTGGTCGTGACTATAAATAATGAGGGTTCCTCTATTTCCTTTTGCTCACAGAAAGTTTCCCACCATTCTTTGACATGGGGAACGACTTTGAGGAGCGCAAAAATAATCCTTTTTCTATTCGAAAAGTTATGGACAAAAAAATACCTTCTAGTAGATTCAACCACTTGTCTACAACATCTGTGTCTATCTGACCTTCAAATATAGGAATATCAAAGTTTATTTGTACCTTGAAGGGGGCGATGCCTCCGCTTGAAGAAGATGTGTCGCCTGTTGGTAGCCGCTGAAGGATTTGCGTGAAATTATCTATCATCTCATTCCTCTATTACGTGAGGGCTTCATCAATCAACACTTTGAAAGGATCTCATGTCCCATCATATTTATTTTCTCCTTCCATGAGAGGTCACTTGGGTGTGCGAGAGATTTTGTCGTCAAGAGAAACAAGCTCGAGACCTAACTCTTTGTTATCATGTCCATACGTTCGAACTGGACTGTCGATTGTACCCACCCAGGGGTTGAATGCAAGTTAGTGTCCTTAGTAGCCACAATTTTTGGGTACTTACACAAGGTTATGGTGAAGGGAATTCTTCGTTGTACCTGGAACAGATAGTGGTCAAAATCACTCGGGATCCTTGGAGGGTAAATCCACAATTACTACATGGAAGCTTGCACCAAGGCGTAAGTCCGTTAAGTAGGTCACCATCGTAATTGTTCCACCATATCCTATCCCCTTCCTGACTTTATCATGCAACATTCAATTTCATCACCACCTAGTATGATCATCGAGAGAAGGCTTTATTTGCTTCATTTTGATTCCTAGATTTTATTAGCTTATGTTGTTTCTTTTCGTTAGCTGGCCCTAGATTTTCAGCGTGTGTTGTTATTCTCCAAAATTGAGCCTATAGACGATAAAGGTATTCATCGATTGTGTAGTATGCAAGAGCTTCCTCCAGAAGGCTACCAACCCTTACCTCTTAATCCTCCAAAAGACAACTACCATGGAGAGGTAGAAAATAAATCTGATGCTGGGAGTGTTGTTGCTCCTTCGTTAGAAAATCTAGAAGGCTCTTTGGTTACAGTTGAGAATCCCACTCCTTGCACTACATATGTGTCGGCAACCCCTCTCAAACCACTTTTATTTCGTTTAGAATCCCTTGGGAACATGATAGATGAAGAGGTCCCACAGTTACCTAGGAGAGAATTTACTGAAACATATATGGGATCCACAAAACCAATCTTTGGTGATAAGTATAGGACTCCTATTCATCCTACCAATGCAGTAGATACAAATCCCACACCTTCTGATTCTATATGGAGGACTTCATCAGGATGCGATCTCTATGAGCATTTTGAATCCATTTGACAACCCTTTAATCCTCATGAACCTCCTGTTGAAACGGGGCCATCTGGTCAAACTATGAATCACCCCATCAATCAGGTCATTAACCCTACTGTTACATCAACACAATTCCATCCTAATGCTATACTATCACCTCTACTCATTCCCAAGGAACTTTGACCCCTTCCCCCACTTTTACGAAATTTCACTCTATAGCTCCACATGTTCTGCACGATCCTGTTGGGACATCTTTTCACCAAAGAATGAAAAAGCTTGCCAACCAAATACAACTGACTGGAGGGAAACCACCATCTAGCGGACCTATCCCTCCTAAAAGACCACCATCCTATGGTAGGCCTACCCCTCCCAGGTGAAAACCCCCTTTTTATGTTCCTCTTGGAGGGAAACCTCCCTTTTCCAGTCATACCCCAGTCGTTAATCCACCACTGGCAGGGGGGAAACCTTCGTTTGTTGGAAGCCCTTCACAATCCTAGGGAGTATCTTTGGGAAGCACATTTACCCAACCCCACATTGGGGGGCACTCATATCATAACCCACAAGGAGGCGTATCAAATCGTGTTCCTTCTGGACCATCTTATGGACAACCTTATCCAGGCGGCATCCCAAACACCACCTGGAGTCCTCAAGGACAAGAACCTTATCCTTCCCAAAGGTCTAATGTTTATCCTCCCCATAGGCCTATTGTGTTTCTGCCTCCAGGATATACTTCTTACCCTCATCAAGGGAAAAATGTTTATCCTCCTTATGGAAAAACAAATCACCCAGATTATAATGCTCAGAACCCACCGGGTTATTCAAATGTTTCTCAGCCATCATTGAATCCTACTTATCCTGGTCAGCAACAACCATATGTAGGAGGACCTACTGGTTACAATTATCCACCTAACCCATTTTATAGTCCTACTGGTGTTCCTATGCCACACCAATATCATCTGCAAGTTAACCAAAAGTTACCTTTCCTTGCGACTCTGGATCTCCCAGACTTGTCTCGGTTCACCAATGATCCTATTTTTCATTCACTAGTTTGGCCAGTTATTCCAGCTAAACTTCCTTTTAATATTTCAAAATTTGATAGAAAACTTGGAGAAGATCCAAATAACCATGTGATGAATTTCAATTTGTGGACTCGGAATTCTGGACTGAGGCAATGCATGGACAGGTGAGGTCTTAATCTAACTTCAGTCAATAGGTTGTTGTAAATGTGAGTGGAAGGAAGACATCTGTGAGAAAGTGCAAAAGTCTTTTGTGAGCATCATGCTTTCAACATCCCAAAGAGGAAGAATTTAAACACAAGAACATTGAAAGAAATCATGACAATGTTACAATAAACATTTATATAACACTGTCATAATGCTTCATGTGACTCAGTCAATCATAAAATCTTTTATCATTAGATGGAAACCAGATGGAATAAGAAGTTGACTGTCATTAGACAAGAAATTTCACATATAGATACATAACCAGGGAAAACCAGTNACAAGGTTATGGTGAAGGGAATTCTTCGTTGTACCTGGAACAGATAGTGGTCAAAATCACTCGGGATCCTTGGAGGGTAAATCCACAATTACTACATGGAAGCTTGCACCAAGGCGTAAGTCCGTTAAGTAGGTCACCATCGTAATTGTTCCACCATATCCTATCCCCTTCCTGACTTTATCATGCAACATTCAATTTCATCACCACCTAGTATGATCATCGAGAGAAGGCTTTATTTGCTTCATTTTGATTCCTAGATTTTATTAGCTTATGTTGTTTCTTTTCGTTAGCTGGCCCTAGATTTTCAGCGTGTGTTGTTATTCTCCAAAATTGAGCCTATAGACGATAAAGGTATTCATCGATTGTGTAGTATGCAAGAGCTTCCTCCAGAAGGCTACCAACCCTTACCTCTTAATCCTCCAAAAGACAACTACCATGGAGAGGTAGAAAATAAATCTGATGCTGGGAGTGTTGTTGCTCCTTCGTTAGAAAATCTAGAAGGCTCTTTGGTTACAGTTGAGAATCCCACTCCTTGCACTACATATGTGTCGGCAACCCCTCTCAAACCACTTTTATTTCGTTTAGAATCCCTTGGGAACATGATAGATGAAGAGGTCCCACAGTTACCTAGGAGAGAATTTACTGAAACATATATGGGATCCACAAAACCAATCTTTGGTGATAAGTATAGGACTCCTATTCATCCTACCAATGCAGTAGATACAAATCCCACACCTTCTGATTCTATATGGAGGACTTCATCAGGATGCGATCTCTATGAGCATTTTGAATCCATTTGACAACCCTTTAATCCTCATGAACCTCCTGTTGAAACGGGGCCATCTGGTCAAACTATGAATCACCCCATCAATCAGGTCATTAACCCTACTGTTACGTCAGCACAATTCCATCCTAATGCTAGACTATCACCTCTACTCATTCCCAAGGAACTTCGACCCCTTCCCCCACTTTTACAAAATTTCACTCTATAGCTCCACATGTTCTACACGATCCTGTTGGGACATCTTTTCACCAAAGAATGAAAAACCTTGCCAACCAAATACAACCGAGTGGAGGGAAACCACCATCTAGCGGACCTATCCCTCCTAGAAGACCACCATCCTATGGTAGGCCTACCCCTCCCAGGTGAAAACCCCCTTTTTATGTTCCTCCTGGAGGGAAACCTCCCTTTTTCAGTCATACCCCAGTCATTAATCCACCACTGGCAGGGGGGAAACCTTCGTTTGTTGGAAGCCCTTCACAATCCTAGGGAGTATATTTGGGAGGCACATTTACCCAACCCCACATTGGGGGGCACTCATATCATAACCCATAAGGAGGCGTATCAAATTGTGTTCCTTCTGGACCATCTTATGGAAAACCTTATCCAGGTGGCATCCCAAACACCACCTGGAGTCCTCAAGGACAAGAACCTTATCCTTCCCAAAGGTCTAATGTTTATCCTCCCCATAGGCCTATTGTGTTTCTACCTCCGGGATATACTTCTTACCCTCCTCAAGGGAAAAATGTTTATCCTCCTTATGGAAAAGAAAATCACCCGGCTTATAATGCTCAGAACCCACTGGGTTATTCAAATGTTTCTCAGCCATCATCGAATCCTACTTATCCTGGTCAGCAGCAACCATATGTAGGAGGACCTACTGGTTACAATTATCCACCTAACCCATTTTATAGTCCTACTAGTGTTCCTATGCCACACCAATATCATCTGCAAGTTAACCAAAAGTTACCTTTCCTTGCGACTCTGGATCTCCCAGACTTGTCTCGGTTCACCAATGATCCTATTTTTCATTCACTGGTTTGGCCAGTTATTCCAGCTAAACTTCCTTCTAATATTTCAAAATTTGATAAAAAACTTGGAGAAGATCCAAATAACCATGTGATGAATTTCAATTTGTGGACTCGGAATTCTGGACTGAGGCAATGCATGGACAGGTGAGGTCTTAATCTAACTTCAGTCAATAGGTTGTTGTAAATGTGAGTGGAAGGAAGACATCTGTGAGAAAGTGCAAAAGTCTTTTGTGAGCATCATGCTTTCAACATCCCAAAGAGGAAGAATTTAAACACAAGAACATTGAAAGAAATCATGACAATGTTACAATAAACATTTATATAACACTGTCATAATGCTTCATGTGACTCAGTCAATCATAAAATCTTTTATCATTAGATGGAAACCAGATGGAATAAGAAGTTGACTGTCATTAGACAAGAAATTTCACATATAGATACATAACCAGGGAAAACCAGTTCTTCATTAACATTATACAATAGGGAGATTAGATCTACCAATGATGGATACAAAAATGGAAAACACGTCTTCATATACTTGGAGCAAAACCCAACAGAAGCTTCGAGTTACTGCATTGAAGGCATTACATCTGCATGTTTATTGGTAAACTGTGCATGCAGTCTCTAGACCATCATGCACTTTAGTCAGATGCCACCGTGCTCCAGGACGGGCCTGCAAGGAGTTGACAAACTGACAGTCCTCTCATGGGATTTCTATTTATGGTGGAAATGATGTCCACCCACAATCAACTGCTTAAATAATTGCTTCCTTGGGATCGTAAACAACCCAGTCAACTCTGTATCATTGGGATGTGGAGGCCTTCTCATGCTACCACCTGGATATGATAAACAACTTCATGGTAATACGTGGAGGAAGACGTGATAATTGGGGCACCTAATGGGAAGCGACGGAGGAGTGATGATCAGGCAAGGGTGATTTGGCATACTAGATGTGGAAGTGAGACGAGGAGAGGCCAATGGACAGATGTGGAAGATCTTGTGGGGGCCATGGAGATATGGTGGTGGGATGTGATTTGTCGAGGGAGAACACGTCTTCTATGATGGGATGATGTGGTAGGGACAGTAACAGGTGTGGGAGGACAAGAGGGAGAGAAACGGAAAATGATATGCCACAAGGGTGAGTGGAAGGCAAGTGTGGCATAACGAGACAAGGGGGAAGTGAGTGATGTGACTGGTGGACAGGAGGCCTAGTGGAATATAGGTGGAAAGAGAAGCGGGGGGGGGGGGGACGCGAGGGAGAGGTGCCATGATAGAAAAGGGGCCCACACTAGAAAACTGCCCATATCTGACCCCCCCCCACCATTAAGGGGAGAATGGTAGGGGGGGCCCAGAATGGGACCTCAACCGGAGACCGGGGCATGCATTTCCTGACCCTCCAGATCAACACACTGGAAAACTGTCATATCGGACCCCCCGGCCACTCATTAAAGGTAGGATGGTGAGGGGGGTCTGGAATTGAATCTGGACTAAAGATCTAGGCGCGCTTATTCTAACCACCCATATCTGCGTGATGCATAATTCAAAGCACTTA
>JZKD02S2012261.1:12157-24655 GCA_000966675.3 Picea glauca
GTCGGAGTACAAAGAGTTAGGTCTCGAGCTTGTTTCTCTTGAGGACAAAATCTCTCGCACACCTAAGCGACCTCTGATGGAAGGAGAAAAGAAAGATGACAGGACAGGAGATCCTTTCAAACTATTGATTGAGGAATCCCTCATGCAACAGAGGAATGAGATGATGGATAATTTCATGCAAATCCTTCGGTGGCTACCAATAGGTAACACATCTTCTTCAAACGGAAGCACCGCCCCCTTCAAGGTACAAATAAACTTCAATATTCCTATATTTGAAGGTCATATAGACACAGATGTTGTATAAAAGTGGTTGAATATACTAGAAGGGTATTTTTCTGTCCATAAATTTTTGAATAGAGATAAGATTACTTTTGCGCTCCTCAAAGCCGTTCCCCATGTCAAAGATTGGGGGGAAACTTTCTATGAGTTAATGGAAATAGAGGAACCCTCATTATTTACAATCATGGCCACTTGGGAATCCTTCAAGGATTCTATTAAGGAATAATACTACCCTGTTGGAAGTTATGACGACTTGTATACCAAATGGACCACATTGCTGCAAGAAAGAGACCAAGCAGTGCCATATTTCACAAATATCTTCCATACCTTGCGGACCAAGCTGGGTTTCAAAGATTCAGAGCGACCTCTGGTGTTCAAGTATCACAGTTCTATACATAGATACATCCATACTGAAATGGAATTTTTGGACATTTCATCGTTGGGAACGACCTACCGATATGCCATCAAAATCAAGCAGAATCTCAAACAAAAGACGCGACCATTTGGTCCGGGGAACACCTCACAAAAAAGGCCAAGAAAGGGTGGCCCCAACCCATAGAACAAAGGATAGAGAAAATATGGATAGTATCAGGACAACCAATCCAAGCCGGAGCAAAGAAGGACACCATAAAGACAAAGAAAGACACTGGGAAGTGGTGCAACTTACATAAGAGCCCTTGGCATAACACTGCTGACTACCACTAAAAGAAGACGTTGGTGGACGAAGTGAAAGCCTCTGAATCAGATGCATTTTTTGACTTTGATTCAGAACTAGAAATGGGAATATGGATCATTGATGCAGAACCCAGTGCCACCATTACTACCACCAAGCTCCAACATGGTGTACCAGACAAACCAGAAGAAGGAGTGCACCTCTTCCATTCACAAATGTGGGTAAAAGGCACCCCACTACACTTCATCATTGATAGTGGTAACCAGAAGAACCTCATCTCAGTATAGGTCATCAAGCAACTAGCCCTGCCAACAATGCTGCACCCACGACCCTACACCATTGGATGGCTCCACCAAGGAAGCAATCTTTGCGTCAGCCAACAGTGTCGACTGTCGTACGACATCAAGCCCTTCAAAGATGAGGTATTCTATGATGTTTCTCCTCTCAAAGTTTGTGATGTTCTTTTTAGCCAACCTTATTTATGGAAACGTCATGTTGTATATGAGTCTAGGCCTTGTAGTGTTATTATTACCTTGAACATGAAATTGTACATGATACTCGAGGTTGTCCCACCTAGTGCTATTTCCTTGATCTCTACTAAGAAATGTAGGAAGTTCATCTCTCAGACGGGGAAGTTTGTCTTCTTCATGATTCGCTCTCATAAAGAGAGAAAAATCACAGCCACATCCAGGGTCTCTACGACCGAACTCTCCACACAGAAGAAGCAAGTAGATAAGGTCATGGAAGAATACTTAGATATCTTCTCCTCACCTACAGAGGTACCTCTGCACTGCCAGGTCAAGCAGCCCTTTGACCTGACACCCAACGCACCACTGCCCAATGGGTAAGTCTATCACCACTCTCTGTTAGATAATGAGGAGATCAAGTGACATATCCAAGAATTTCTCCACAAGGGGCACATCCATCCCAGCTCATCACCTTGCGGAAGCCCAATCGTGTTGGTACATAAGAAAGATGGAACCTGGCAACTTTGCATTGATTAGCGGGCTTTGAATAAAATCACAATCAGAAACTGGTACCTAATTCCCTGAATCGACAACCTCCTTGAAATAATGGAAAACCCGAAACATCCAAAAAACTAACCCTAGGAGATGAAATACCAGAATATGGGCCTCATTGGGGTAAATTGGTACATCAATTTCCCAGGGTCGTAACTTCGACATACTATCTCCGTTCGATGCACATGATACATCATTAAAAAGATACATCCGAGGACTACACTTTTGACAACAAATATTGAGTCCAAAATAGACTCATATTCGCTGGAGCATTCATGCCCAAAAACCATTGTTTAGGGCCTCAAAACAGCTCCGGAAGTTCAGGGCCCGAAGAACTGCTAAAAATAGTAAATTGTGCTACAATTAAGGAAACTAAAAAACTAAAAGAAACAATGGTGTGGGTCCATGTGGAATAGGCGGGTGGCCACCAATATCCACCTAGATAAATCCTCCCCCCTTATGAGGCAATGGTCCCCATTGCGTTGAGTTCCTCCATGAGATGAGGAAACTTCTGTTGAACTTGGTCCCCAGTGAGCCACTTGCCCTAGTGAAGAAGTTGGCCTACTTTAACAACTCGATATAGATGGATCCTCTGTTGGCATGTGTTCTTGATCTGTGTGTCCATAATTCGATCAGTTGTGGCTTGTTACATGCAATCTAGGTTTAACTCTATTGGTGTGAGTTGTTCTGCCATGTCGAATGTGTCTAGTAGAAGTGGAAAGTAGGACCGAAGGTGGTCCATAATGAACACTGGGTGCAGACCAAGGAATGGTGTAATACCGAGCTCAAAGGCATTTTCCCCTATAGCCTTGGTGATGGTGTATGGCCCATATTGGAGTGGGAAAATCTTGTGGTAGGGTCCAGCGAGGCGCTCCTTTTGTAAATGTAGCCACACTTTGTCGCCCACCTGGAAGTTGTGTGGCACCCGATATTGATCATGTCATTGCTTGTACTTAGCATTGGCTCTATCCAAGATGTCATGAACTTGTTTGTGGATGTGTTGAATGCACTCAATGAAGCTATTTTCCTTTTCATCCTCGAACTAGACATGGGTTGAATCTACCTAAGTAGCCGCAAATGGCATGGCTACATCAATGGGACATAGTGGCTGGAATCCCAAGCCCACTTGAAAGGGGTTGTGGGTGGTTGAGCTATGGAGAGCCCGGTTGTAGATGTGTTGTACATAGGGGAGGCTCTCATCCCATGTGCATGGATGCTTTGAGTTGTACATGTGAAGAATGTGTACAATCATCTGGTTGATGACCTATGTCTGGCCATCAGTTTGTGGATGGAAAGCTATGGACTTGGTGAGCTTGGTGTCCAGCATCGACCAGAGGCTAGACCAAAATGTACTGAGGAGCCTACTATCCCGATATGAGATGATAGACTATGGGATCCCAAAGTGTATCCACACTCATTCAAAGAAGAGTTTAGCAATGGCTTATGTTGTGATATTCTTCTTGCAGGCCATCATAATGGACATCTTCGAGAATCGGTCGATGACCACAAAAACACAATCATTGCCATGATTAGTAGAAGAAAGGCCCGACATGTAATCCATAGAGATGGATTCTCGAGGTCGAATGGGGGTAGGAAGCGGAGTATAGACGCCTTGCTTCTTGATGGTCGGTTTGGCAATGGATCAAGCAGTGTAGGGCTTGATGTACTTCTCGACATCCTGTCGATGGTTCGGCCAATAGAAATACTTTTGCAGTACTGCCATGGTTTTCTCGACCCCGAAATGCCTAGTGACCCGACTGTAGTGCGCCTCCCAGATCATCTTGGCACGCTCTCTTGAAGGAACACAAAGGTGTCCTAGGTGACAAAGCAGGGCATCCTGGAGGTGAAAATTGGGAACTTTCTTACCCTCCAAGAGTGTATTGTATGTGTGTCCGAATTCTGGATCACTTGTGTAGAGAAGCGGCCAATCAAAAGTCTCGTGCCCACAAGAGTTAAGCACAGTGGTTAGTGCCATGATGGGTGGTTGACTGAGGCAGTCTGCAACATTATTGGTGCTTCCTTTCTTGTAGTTAATGTTCAAATGAAACTGTTGCAGGTATGTGGACCACTTTTGATGGCGATCATTCTGCAACTTCCCTTGTGTCTATATGAACTGCAAGGGTCAGTGGTCTTTGTGGATGACCGTTTCCTTTCCCAAAATGTAATGCCTCCATTGCCAACAAGCCTGCACAATGGAATACATTTCTTTGTCATAAGTGGGATACTTCTGGACTGTGTTGAAAAGTACCTCACTGTGATATGCCACTGGATTCCCATGTTGAGTAAGGACTGGCACAGTGGTATGGTCAGAGGCATCTGTCTCAATCTCAAATAATTGTTGCAATTCTGGTAATGTGAGCACTGGTGCAGAGTAGAGGTGATGATTCAACTCCCCGAATGCCTTCTGTTGATATTTGGACCAAAATAATTTTGTTTTAGATCCTCCCTTGGTGACTTGACTCAAGGGCCAAGTGATATGAGAGAATCCCAACACAAACCTATGGTAGAAATTGGCAAGACCTAAAATGCTGTGGAACTCTGTTAGGGTTGTTGGGGTTGGCCAATCCTGAATGACTTGGATCTTTGTTGGATCCACATGCACACCCCACTCATCAATAATGTATCCCAGATACTAAACCTGGGTCATGACAAAAGTGCATTTCTCCAAATTGGCACACAACTTGTGTTGTTGCAGTGTTTGGAGGACCTATCAGATGTGGTGGCGGTGCTCTTCCCAAGTCTAGTTGAAGATCAAAATGTCATCCAAGTACACCACTACAAATGAGTTGGTGAATGGTTGTAGGATGTCGTCCATTAGCCTCATGAAGGTTGCAGGAGAAGTCATCAACCCGAATGGCATGACCAACCATTTGAAAAGGCCCTCCTTGGATTTTATGGAAGTCTTCCACACATCAGAGGGTTCGATTGGTACCTCATGATACCCCGACTTCAAGTCGATCTTGCTGAAATATTTCTCCCCCTTGAGTTGGTCCAGAATGTCATCAATCTATGGGATCGGGTACCTATTCCGAACAATGATCTTGTTCAGTGCCTGATAGTCAATGCAAAGTCTCCAAGTCCCATCCTTCTTCTGGACCAACATGATTGGGCTCCCACAGGGTGATGAACTCGACCGGATGTGACCTTTCTACAAAAACTCCTAAATTTGCCTCTTGATTTTGTCATTCTCTAGAACATAGCACCAATAGATGGGTCCATTAGGCAGCGACGCACCTGGGGTTAGATCGATGGGGTGCTTGACCTAGCAGTGTAGAGGCACCCCTGCGGGGGAGGTGAATATGTCCTCATACTCCTCCATGACCTTATCCATATGTTGTTTTCATGTAGCGGGGACCTATCTGGAGGTCATGGACACAGTCTTCCTCTTTCCCTGAGGATGGATCATCAGGAAAACAAATTTATTGGTTTTGGAAATGAGCTTACTGCATTGTTTTGCAGTAACCAAAGACATGGTGGTAGGCGGTGCTATCCCCGGTATCCTGTACATCTTATTTCCCAAGGTGATCATAATAGCACGAGGCCTGGACTCATACACATCATGTCACTTCCACAAGTACTGTTGGCCTAATAATACATCAAAAACATCAAGAGGAGCAATGTCACATAATACCTCATCCGTGAAGGGCTTGATGTTGTAGGGAAGGTGACATTGTTGGCTGACGTGGAGGTCTCATCCTTGGTGCAACCACCCGATGGAGTATGGATGTGGAGGTGCTATGGTCGGAAAGCCCAACTACTTCACGACCTCTACTGAGATGAGGTTTTTCTGGCTCTCATTGTCGACAATGAACTGCAACGGGGAACCCTTTACCCACATCTTGGAATGGAAGAGATGCTCCGCCTCCTCTAAATATTTTGGTACCACTGATCCAGATTTATGTAGGAACACAATGAAATACATAAATACACATAAACACATAGATGCAGCAGAAATAAGACTTTATTTCATTAATAAAAAATAACTGAAAAATGCTTACAGACAGAATGGAAATAAACTATCTAGGGTGTTGGTAGCTTATCTCTGAGAAGAGATGTGGCGGCTACTGGCCTCTGAACTACCTATTACAATGAGTCTCAAAGGCCTATATATTATTGAGAAACAATGAAAAACCCTAAACATCCAAAAACCTAACCCTAGAAGATGAAACACCAGAATATGGGCCCCGTTGGGGTAAATTGGTACATCAATTTCCTGGGGTCGTAACTTTGACATACTATCTCCATTTGACACACATGCTACATCATTAGAAAGATCTATCCAAGGACTACATTGTTGACACTGAATATTGAGTCTGAAACAAAATCGTATTCCCTTGAGCATTCATGCCCAAAAAACGTCGTTTAGGTCCTCAAAACAACTCTGGAAGTTTAAGACCGGAAGAACTGCTAAAAATAGTAAATTGTGCTACAATTAAGGAAATTGAAAAACTTAAAGAAACAATGGTGTGGGTCCAAGTGAAATAGGTGGGTGCTCACCAATATCCACCTGGATCAGTGTTCCATAAAGAGAGCGAGAGAAGATGATATGGGAAGCCCACTACAATCGGGTGGCAGGACACTTCGTCATCAAAAAGACAGTGGTGATGCTACAAAAACATTTCTACTGGCCAAAACTTTGACAAGAGGTCAGCAAGTATATCAGGTCTTGCACTACCTGTGCTATTTCCAAACCAACCACTAAGAAACAGGGCCTGTACAACCCTCTTCCGACTCATGACAAGCCATGGGAATCCATCTCAATGGAATACATGTCGGGCCTCTCGTCCACCAAGCAGGGAAATGACTGTGTTTTTGTGGTTGTTGATCNCTACCACCAAGCTCCAACATGGTGTACCAGACAAACCAGAAGAAGGAGTGCACCTCTTCCATTCACAAATGTGGGTAAAAGGCACCCCACTACACTTCATCATTGATAGTGGTAACCAGAAGAACCTCATCTCAGTATAGGTCATCAAGCAACTAGCCCTGCCAACAATGCTGCACCCACGACCCTACACCATTGGATGGCTCCACCAAGGAAGCAATCTTTGCGTCAGCCAACAGTGTCGACTGTCGTACGACATCAAGCCCTTCAAAGATGAGGTATTCTATGATGTTTCTCCTCTCAAAGTTTGTGATGTTCTTTTTAGCCAACCTTATTTATGGAAACGTCATGTTGTATATGAGTCTAGGCCTTGTAGTGTTATTATTACCTTGAACATGAAATTGTACATGATACTCGAGGTTGTCCCACCTAGTGCTATTTCCTTGATCTCTACTAAGAAATGTAGGAAGTTCATCTCTCAGACGGGGAAGTTTGTCTTCTTCATGATTCGCTCTCATAAAGAGAGAAAAATCACAGCCACATCCAGGGTCTCTACGACCGAACTCTCCACACAGAAGAAGCAAGTAGATAAGGTCATGGAAGAATACTTAGATATCTTCTCCTCACCTACAGAGGTACCTCTGCACTGCCAGGTCAAGCAGCCCTTTGACCTGACACCCAACGCACCACTGCCCAATGGGTAAGTCTATCACCACTCTCTGTTAGATAATGAGGAGATCAAGTGACATATCCAAGAATTTCTCCACAAGGGGCACATCCATCCCAGCTCATCACCTTGCGGAAGCCCAATCGTGTTGGTACATAAGAAAGATGGAACCTGGCAACTTTGCATTGATTAGCGGGCTTTGAATAAAATCACAATCAGAAACTGGTACCTAATTCCCTGAATCGACAACCTCCTTGAAATAATGGAAAACCCGAAACATCCAAAAAACTAACCCTAGGAGATGAAATACCAGAATATGGGCCTCATTGGGGTAAATTGGTACATCAATTTCCCAGGGTCGTAACTTCGACATACTATCTCCGTTCGATGCACATGATACATCATTAAAAAGATACATCCGAGGACTACACTTTTGACAACAAATATTGAGTCCAAAATAGACTCATATTCGCTGGAGCATTCATGCCCAAAAACCATTGTTTAGGGCCTCAAAACAGCTCCGGAAGTTCAGGGCCCGAAGAACTGCTAAAAATAGTAAATTGTGCTACAATTAAGGAAACTAAAAAACTAAAAGAAACAATGGTGTGGGTCCATGTGGAATAGGCGGGTGGCCACCAATATCCACCTAGATAAATCCTCCCCCCTTATGAGGCAATGGTCCCCATTGCGTTGAGTTCCTCCATGAGATGAGGAAACTTCTGTTGAACTTGGTCCCCAGTGAGCCACTTGCCCTAGTGAAGAAGTTGGCCTACTTTAACAACTCGATATAGATGGATCCTCTGTTGGCATGTGTTCTTGATCTGTGTGTCCATAATTCGATCAGTTGTGGCTTGTTACATGCAATCTAGGTTTAACTCTATTGGTGTGAGTTGTTCTGCCATGTCGAATGTGTCTAGTAGAAGTGGAAAGTAGGACCGAAGGTGGTCCATAATGAACACTGGGTGCAGACCAAGGAATGGTGTAATACCGAGCTCAAAGGCATTTTCCCCTATAGCCTTGGTGATGGTGTATGGCCCATATTGGAGTGGGAAAATCTTGTGGTAGGGTCCAGCGAGGCGCTCCTTTTGTAAATGTAGCCACACTTTGTCGCCCACCTGGAAGTTGTGTGGCACCCGATATTGATCATGTCATTGCTTGTACTTAGCATTGGCTCTATCCAAGATGTCATGAACTTGTTTGTGGATGTGTTGAATGCACTCAATGAAGCTATTTTCCTTTTCATCCTCGAACTAGACATGGGTTGAATCTACCTAAGTAGCCGCAAATGGCATGGCTACATCAATGGGACATAGTGGCTGGAATCCCAAGCCCACTTGAAAGGGGTTGTGGGTGGTTGAGCTATGGAGAGCCCGGTTGTAGATGTGTTGTACATAGGGGAGGCTCTCATCCCATGTGCATGGATGCTTTGAGTTGTACATGTGAAGAATGTGTACAATCATCCAGTTGATGACCTCTGTCTGGCCATCAGTTTGTGGATGGAAAGCTATGGACTTGGTGAGCTTGGTGTCCAGCATCGACCAGAGGCTAGACCAAAATGTATTGAGGAGCCTACTGTCCCGATATGATATGACAGACTATGGGATCCCAAAGTGTATCCACACTCATTCAAAGAAGAGTTTAGAAATGGATTATGTTGTGATATTCTTCTTGCAGGCCATCATAATGGACATCTTCGAGAATCGGTCGAAGACCACAAAAACACAGTCATTGCCATGATTAGTAGAAGGAAGGCCCGACATGTAATCCATAGAGATGGATTCTCGAGGTCGAATGGGGGTAGGAAGCGGAGTATAGACGCCTTGCTTCTTGATGGTCAGTTTGGCAATGGATCAAGCAGTGCAGGGCTTGATGTACTTCTCGACATCCTGTCGATGGTTCGGCCAATAGAAATACTTTTGCAGTACTGCCATGGTTTTCTCGACCCCGAAATGCCTAGTGACCCGACTATAGTGCGCCTCCCAGATCATCTTGGCACGCTCTCTTGAAGGAACACAAAGGTGTCCTAGGTGACAAAGCAGGGCATCCTGGAGGTGAAAATTGGGAACTTGCTTACCCTCCAAGAGTGTATTGTATGTGTGGCCGAATTCTGGATCACTTGTGTAGAGAAGCGTCCAATCAAAAGTCTCGTGCCCACAAGAGTTAAGCACAGTGGTTAGTGCCATGATGCGTGGTTGACTGAGGCAGTCTGCAACATTATTGGTGCTTCCTTTCTTGTAGTTAATGTTCAAATGAAACTGTTGCAGGTATGTGGACCACTTTTGATGGCGATCGTTCTGCAACTTCCCTTGTGTCTATATGAACTGCAAGGGTCAGTGGTCTTTGTGGATGACCATTTCCTTTCCCAAAATGTAATGCTTCCATTGCCAACAAGCCTGCACAATGGAATACATTTCTTTGTCATAAGTGGGATACTTCTGGACTGTGTTGAAAAGTTCTTCACTGTGATATGCCACTGGATTCCCATGTTGAGTAAGGACTGCCACAATGGTATAGTCAGAGGCATCTGTGTCAATCTCAAATAGTTGTTGCAATTCTGGTAATGTGAGCACTGGTGCAGAGTAGAGGTGATGCTTCAACTCCCCGAATGCCTTCTATTGATATTTGGACCAAAATAATTTTTTTTTAGCTCCTCCCTTGGTGACTTGACTCAAGGGCCAAGTGATATGAGAGAATCCCAACAAAAACCTATGGTAGAAATTGGCAAGACCTAAAACGCTGTGGAGCTCTGTTAGGGTTGTTGGGGTTGGCCAATCCTGAATGACTTGGATCTTTGTTGGATCCACATGCACGCCCCACTCATCAATAATGTATCCCAGATACTAAACCTGGGTCATGCCAAAAGTGCATTTCTCCAAATTGGCACACAACTTGTGTTGTTGCAGTGTTTGGAGGACCTATCAGATGTGGTGGCGGTGCTCTTCCCAAGTCTAGTTGAAGATCAAAATGTCATCCAAGTACACCACTACAAATGAGTTGGTGAATGGTTGTAGGATGTCGTCCATTAGCCTCATGAAGGTTGCAGGAGAAGTCATCAACCCGAATGGCATGACCAACCATTTGAAAAGGCCCTCCTTGGATTTTATGGAAGTCTTCCACACATCAGAGGGTTCGATTGGTACCTCATGATACCCCGACTTCAAGTCGATCTTGCTGAAATATTTCTCCCCCTTGAGTTGGTCCAGAATGTCATCAATCTATGGGATCGGGTACCTATTCCGAACAATGATCTTGTTCAGTGCCTGATAGTCAATGCAAAGTCTCCAAGTCCCATCCTTCTTCTGGACCAACATGATTGGGCTCCCACAGGGTGATGAACTCGACCGGATGTGACCTTTCTACAAAAACTCCTAAATTTGCCTCTTGATTTTGTCATTCTCTAGAACATAGCACCAATAGATGGGTCCATTAGGCAGCGACGCACCTGGGGTTAGATCGATGGGGTGCTTGACCTAGCAGTGTAGAGGCACCCCTGCGGGGGAGGTGAATATGTCCTCATACTCCTCCATGACCTTATCCATATGTTGTTTTCATGTAGCGGGGACCTATCTGGAGGTCATGGACACAGTCTTCCTCTTTCCCTGAGGATGGATCATCAGGAAAACAAATTTATTGGTTTTGGAAATGAGCTTACTGCATTGTTTTGCAGTAACCAAAGACATGGTGGTAGGCGGTGCTATCCCCGGTATCCTGTACATCTTATTTCCCAAGGTGATCATAATAGCACGAGGCCTGGACTCATACACATCATGTCACTTCCACAAGTACTGTTGGCCTAATAATACATCAAAAACATCAAGAGGAGCAATGTCACATAATACCTCATCCGTGAAGGGCTTGATGTTGTAGGGAAGGTGACATTGTTGGCTGACGTGGAGGTCTCATCCTTGGTGCAACCACCCGATGGAGTATGGATGTGGAGGTGCTATGGTCGGAAAGCCCAACTACTTCACGACCTCTACTGAGATGAGGTTTTTCTGGCTCTCATTGTCGACAATGAACTGCAACGGGGAACCCTTTACCCACATCTTGGAATGGAAGAGATGCTCCGCCTCCTCTAAATATTTTGGTACCACTGATCCAGATTTATGTAGGAACACAATGAAATACATAAATACACATAAACACATAGATGCAGCAGAAATAAGACTTTATTTCATTAATAAAAAATAACTGAAAAATGCTTACAGACAGAATGGAAATAAACTATCTAGGGTGTTGGTAGCTTATCTCTGAGAAGAGATGTGGCGGCTACTGGCCTCTGAACTACCTATTACAATGAGTCTCAAAGGCCTATATATTATTGAGAAACAATGAAAAACCCTAAACATCCAAAAACCTAACCCTAGAAGATGAAACACCAGAATATGGGCCCCGTTGGGGTAAATTGGTACATCAATTTCCTGGGGTCGTAACTTTGACATACTATCTCCATTTGACACACATGCTACATCATTAGAAAGATCTATCCAAGGACTACATTGTTGACACTGAATATTGAGTCTGAAACAAAATCGTATTCCCTTGAGCATTCATGCCCAAAAAACGTCGTTTAGGTCCTCAAAACAACTCTGGAAGTTTAAGACCGGAAGAACTGCTAAAAATAGTAAATTGTGCTACAATTAAGGAAATTGAAAAACTTAAAGAAACAATGGTGTGGGTCCAAGTGAAATAGGTGGGTGCTCACCAATATCCACCTGGATCAGTGTTCCATAAAGAGAGCGAGAGAAGATGATATGGGAAGCCCACTACAATCGGGTGGCAGGACACTTCGTCATCAAAAAGACAGTGGTGATGCTACAAAAACATTTCTACTGGCCAAAACTTTGACAAGAGGTCAGCAAGTATATCAGGTCTTGCACTACCTGTGCTATTTCCAAACCAACCACTAAGAAACAGGGCCTGTACAACCCTCTTCCGACTCATGACAAGCCATGGGAATCCATCTCAATGGAATACATGTCGGGCCTCTCGTCCACCAAGCAGGGAAATGACTGTGTTTTTGTGGTTGTTGATC
>JZKD02S2012272.1:0-20491 GCA_000966675.3 Picea glauca
CAATCACAAAGAGTAAGGCCAATTTTTTTAAAATTTATTATGTATTGAGAAAGATAAAACTATGCTCTAGTTATATTTAAATTTAAAAGCATTTATCTTGGCTCTGTTACCTCTTATTTTGCATGAGGCCTATACTAGTTAAAATTTTCACTATGTTTGTGATTTTTATCAGAAAGGTAGGTTGATGGAGCTTTGGATGGCCTAGGGGTTGTGAGTTCACTTGATGATTTTGATGCATTGTGTTAGTCCCTAAAGTTGCACTTGACTGTAAGAGGGCAAGCTAGGGCATCATCACGTTATTGCAATGGTTTTTATAAATAAAGATTTTTTTTTAGTTTTGAAAGGGTTGGGGGACCCAACAACGGATGAAAAAGGACATCAGTCTCTGATTACCAAATAAAGTTCTTATCACACTTACTTGGTCAATGGTAGTCAATCTAATGAGACAGATAAAAATATAAGAGGAAAGAAATATGCAAGTTCCCAATCTGTTTACTTACATAGGAAGATCATTGATCCTAAATATCATTCAGAAACAAAGAATAATGTACTTTAAAAACAAGTCTTGTAATGAGCAGGCAGTCAGTAAAATCTTCATTGTATTACCAACAAAATAAGATATATTCAATGCTGTTCAAAGATACTATGTTTTTAAAGTAAGAAAATGAGGAATAAGAGACAAGAATATATGATCTGACTATCAGATAGGACTTTGCATTGAGTGCAGAATGAAACAAGTCCAAGACTGTACAATCAGAAAACATAGTCTCCTAGTACCACCACTCCAATTGGAACCCCTTTGAAACCTCTCAGACCCACTCCCTTGTGCAAAATGATACATTCTATATATAAAAATACATTGATAAACTGTAACAAACTTATAGGAACTAATCCTATTTGAAAAATCTAAAATCTTTTATTTGTTGCAGATAATCTGGAACAGTTGATTTTTGAAGATGCTCTATCACCTGATAAACTTATCTTGAAATCTAGAGATGAATCTTGAAGTGATCCCCTGTTACCAGGTGTTTCTGGAAATGTTGGATCTGACTGTCAATTTTCATCCTTGAAATACTCTGTCTCATACATTGCAAGCGATCTTCAAATTTAGATTTTGAGGATATACTACTATGTGTAATCATACTTCCAATGAAGCCATGATAGCATCCAACTGACTAAAATAGATTTTTGTATATATATGAAGGTAAAATAAGAATATAACATTTGCAGTAGAAATTTGATTTGCAACACATAGTTACAACCACAATCCAATTTGATTCCAAATGATGCAAGGCTGAAAGCTTCTGAAAACCATAATTCCATGTAAATGGCCATTGGGTCATGAAAATGCAACTGATGTAAAAAACCAAACTGTCCATTTGCAGTTCTTTCTATGTTGGTGAGACCATGATTTCCTTGATATTCTTGGAAAAACTCATGATCAACATTGGTTCCATAACAAATAGGCACAACCATACATTCTTGCAAAATGAACTTGTTGATTTGCTCGACAATTGGTAAAGAACAAGGCATTAACAACTTCTCATGTAATTCTTCCTGATCTGCTTGACTATATCCCCGTGACTCAGATATGAAACTATCTTCTGCTAATGTATACATTTTCTCTTTGACATCAAAATACTCAAAAGAAACATCTTGATCTTCATGAACATTTAAAACAATAGATATATCTAATACAATGTCAAATGTATCTACGATATTAGTATCACAATGAAGATTATTCAAAACCTCCTGAACCTCATGGAAAGTACTTTCTTCTACAATAAATTCTTCATCATAAGTATACTTTTCGTAACTAGCAGAGTCTTTACAAAGCAAATAAAACTCATCACAACATCTTTCATAAATATGTTCAGCATAAAAATACTCTTTACAAAACAAATTGAAAGCATCATGAAAACCTGTCAAAGAGCTGATACTGGCAACTGGAAGAGATCGACACCAGTCATGAGCAATTCCCTCCAAAGAGTATCTGAAAAGATTGATCTGAACATCCTCATGAACGATATGAAATCGATGAATAAAATCATGGAAATTTAGCAATTGTTTTGCTGGTACTTCCCAATCTGCTCCTCTAAATTTGGGAAGGCAACCTTCCCATTCATCTCTACTAGGCACTGGATTTGGAAAACCAACTATCTTTGAAAATCATAGAAAGCATACCTCCGAGCTAGGATCTTGTCCATTTCAAACTAGTGGAGTCTCCAATAGGTCTCTAAACAATGGAGTCGCCATGGTGAAAAATATGCTGTCTAAAAGTGTCTAGCTTCAGTCCACCATCCAAAGCTAGATCTTTACTTTTTTGTTCTCCCAGGGATAAATTCTTCGTTTCTCCGTACCCGACAATTTCTCCAAAAGATGTTAGTCTCTAAAGTTGCACTTGACTGTAAGAGGGAAAGCTAGGGCATCATCAAGTTATTGCAATGGTTTTTATAAATAAATATTTGTTTTGAGTTTTGAAAGGGTCGGGGGACCCAACAGTGGATGAAAAAGGACAATATTAGTCTCTGATTACCAAATACAGTTCTTATCACACTTACTTAGTCAATGGTAATCAATCTAATGAGACAGATAAAAATATAAGAGGAAAGAAATATGCAAGTTCCCAATCTGTTTACTTACATAGGAAGATCCCTGATCCTAAATATCATTCTGAAACAAAGAATAATGTACTTTAAAAAAAAGTCTTGTAATGAGTGGGAAGTCAGTAAAATATTCATTGTCTTACCAACAAAACAAGATATATTCAATGCTTTGCAAATATAATATGTTTTTAAAGTAATAAAATGAGGAATAAGAGACAAGAATAGATGATCTGACTATCATATAGGACTTTGCATTGAGTGCAGAATGAAACAAGTCCAAGACTGTACAATCAGAAAACAGAGTCTTCTGATACCACCACTCCAACTGGAACCCCTTTGAAACCTCTCGGGCCCACTCCCTTGTGAAAAATGATACAATCTATATATAAAAATACATTAACAAACTGTAACAAACTTATAGGAACTAATCCTATTTGAAAAAGACAAAATCTTTTATTTGCTGCAAATAATCTTGAACAATTGATTCTTGAAGATGCTCTATCACCTGATATAATTATCTTGAAATATGGAGATGAATCTTGAAGTTATCCTCTGTTACTAGGTGTTTCTGGAAATGCTGGATCCGATTCTTGATTTCCAATTTCCATCCTTGAAATACTCTGTCTCATACATTGCAAGCGATCTTCAAATTCAGATTTTGAGGATATACTACTATTCTTCCTTTATCCGAATTGTTGATTTTGTTTCCTTAAAATCAGTCGAGTATCTTTGAATATGGATCTGATCCATTGTTGACTGCTAATTTTATGGAGATATTTTTGGATCTGCCTGAATTTGTTGAAATTAAGAGAGACTTGTATCCCCTTGTTTAAGCTATTCAAGTTTGTTCATAAGAAACTTAGTCTTCTTTCAACTGTAAAACATTGATTTCTTGACATTTTCATTGAGCTTCCGAAGGGGTAGAGGTTCTATTGAAGTACAAAGTTTGGAGTGCCCACTTCTATTAGAAGAAACTTCAGAAGCACTAGATGATCTGCTGGAAGATGTCTCGAAAATGCTCCAGACTTATCCAAATACAGATGATCTCGATATGATGCAAGATGAGTATAGTATGCAAGAGGCACCAAATAGACTAGATTTGTGCACCTGGAAAAGGTGTAACAGATAGTGTTGATAACTTGTTTCATCTCATCAGATAGAAAATGATTTCCATGCCACAATACATGATAATGGATTGGTCTGCTCATTCCCTTGATTTTTGAATGGCTATCAGAGTAGAATAACCTTATATGATGTCACTTCTGTACCAAAAGAACATTAAACATAACCATTACCATTCCACCTCCTTTAGAACTGCTCCAAAATCTATCTTTTGATTATAAAACATAAAATTTCAAGTCGTCCCTTCTCCCTTTAGACTCCGCAACTTGTGTAACCATAAATTCTAGGTTCGATGGTGTATTCCTTAAGAAGATCATACTTCCTCACCATTAGATAATGCATCACTATCATGAGAATAGATCAATCCAACACTGCATCCGAGCACAAGAAGATAACATCTTGAGGGACCATATCAATGTTTAAACATAGAATAAGAGCAACACTCTCAGTCTTTATCATCATAATGCAATATTTATAGGTATTGTGAGGCACAAAGTAAAAACTATCAGCTGGAAATTCAAGGCTATGAGAAGAATCTCATTTGCGAGACATATCCCACATGTAACGGGTGGAGGGATTTGATTTCTTCATATAGCCTGGTGCCAATGGTGTTTTTCGATGCGTGGTGCACAACTTTGTCTTGTAGGTTACTCCTTGCCACTTGTGAGATGGTGCTATCACATGTAGGTGATGTCAATCCTTGTGTTGAGTGACTCGACTGGGATTGTGCACTATTTTGACTGTTGCGTAGGTAGAACATTGATAACTTAAGATTGTGGCCTGATGATGAAACTTACAACCTTTTTCTGCTCCTAAATTAGTGAATATGTGATGTCATATTGATTTTGAATATGGTGCTTTGGTGCTTATATAATTCCTTCGAGACCCGAGCTATGCCATGTGAATGTGATCGAAAGATATCTAAGAGTTTTAGTTGCATATTATGCCCAATATAATTTTATATTTTAATAAAATAAACTAAATGCCCCAAAAAACCTTTAGTCATACCCAATATAGCAACACCTTTAATCATATAATTGTTGATGGTATTCAGGCATAACGACAAAACTTTTAGTTAAAGGAAAAACACAACTAAATTCCTTGCCTTTCATACCTTATGTGTCGATGATGCTTCATGAGATGGCATATGATATGGATGAAATACCTCTTTCATTGTATGATAAGAGATGATTGGTAGGCTTAACACAATAAACCTTTGACCTCCATCCTAAGTGTTCGATCTCCAGAGTCAATTTAGGTGAAGGTGATGCTTGTAGGAACAATATTTTTCAGTGCTACAAGAATGACCTCAGTCTTGCAATAAGGCGAAATTTTGAGTGTCAGTTTATGGATACTAACACCTTGGTTGATAGTTTTGATGAGATGATGTATTCATGGGTGTCTTGATGGTGTTTTGATTGGTATACTCATTTATCATAGAGAGATAGAATTGTACTTGGTCATGTGATTTTCTAGCCTTTATTTATGCTAGGAATTGATGGTATATGAGGATATGTGATTCCCTTTATGGAACACCCTAGACATCGTATTGACATATTCATTTAGTTGGATTCATGATGGTATAGGGAGCTTGGCACTTTCCCCTTTCTTTCACTTGATCTCACATTCATTTTGGGTCATTTGACATGGTCTAACATAATTGGAGCCTTTGTATAAGAACACCCTAGCTTATGTGGCTTGGTTTATATCTTAAATTTCTTCATGATGAGGTGGATCATGGTCCTATATGAAGCACTCATATTCCTTGGCCCATATGTGGAGGTATGCACACATTTGTTGCAATTCTTCTTGAGGTCGTTCCCCTTCTTGATGAGTTGGTTGATCTGTTGGGTGACTTGGCATATGGTTTATGATGATACATGGCTTATTTGACTCTTTCATCCATGGATCTAGAACTTGCACATGCTTTGAGGATGTTTCGGTGGATTGGAAGGTCACATGTGCCATATTTGGAGCAATATCTTTCACACATGTTGAGGAATAGTTTTTTTTATTGATTGATGAGGGGATACTCCCTTTCTTCATGGAGTTATTCCTTGTTTCATGGATCGACTTGCTTGGCACTTGATTGTAGGAGTGTTATCCCTAACTCCTAGGGGTAACTGAGGAGATGATGTCTCGAGGCCCTCATGTTGCAGACATGGAGTACCGAGAGATAGTTTGACCAACAATGTCTACTTGCACAGACATAGACCCACCTTGCCACCACAGTTCCAGGTTCATCATGAGGGTATCCACCACATCAGCTTGTTTCCAAGAGACATTGGGTCTTTCTCCATCGGTACAAGCCAGGTATCATGGTGAGTGTCATTTCAATATTTGAGGCATTTGAGTTTATTCATTTTAAACTGCTCTTGATTATGTAATGTTTGCTTGGACATTATGCTTTTTGCCCTGTTTCACTTTGGTAGTTGACATTGTGCCTAGTAAGTGGGTCACCCTTAGGGATATGTTTGCTACTGGGAAGTCATCTTGACAAGTAATCGTGCCATTCCCGTCCATACTTGTCACTTTCCACACTTCATCCCCTCATCTCCTTACCTTTTGGGATTTTCGGGTGTACTGACCCAAGAAGGGACTATCCCTCATTTCATGGGAATAAGGGGTTGAAGTCCCAGAGGCTTGTAGCCAAAAAAATATAAAATCCAATAATAAATCTTCTAGATGCTCTCCCAGGGATCTCGAGGATAATGAAATGTCTCTCATGAGAAACTGATGGGACCCGTAAAAAATGACTAATGCAAAATTCCAACCAAGGTGGAGCATGTGTGGGCATTGTTTTTCATGCTTAGGTAGAAGCCCCACACATGGTTTCAACTTGGGGAAGCATGATGTGACCAGGGTAGAGTCAAGGAGGGCACTATTTTTCATGCTTAGGTAGAAGCCCCACCTTGGATTCAAATTGGAAACATCTTAAAAAGAATAAAAAACAATAAATGGGATTGGAAAAAGGTTGCATTTGTTGATGTTTTTGGTAACAACAAGAGGTATTCACCTCCGGGACAACTTTTCTTAGAGATGAAGATGCCAAGAAATCATAGAATAACCATTGACTAGATCAAAGAAGCCTCAAAAGAAATTAGAATATTCCAAAAGAGAATTCCTCTCCACAGAATAATAATAAAGAATAAATATAATGATCCATAAGTAAAGTCGGCCCCACAGGAAAAAGACAGAGAAAATATATTTTCCAAGAAGATAGGTTGGCCCTATTGGAAATGATACCTGCCCAGTACAATATAAATAAAGTTGACACCTTCCTCATTTGCCACACTCTCTCACTCATATAGAGCACAATTATAATGGATAGTTGTAGTAGGAGTTGCAGTTCATAAGGAAGAAGGGCGTAGGTTGGCTGGTTTATCTTTTGTCTTGGTGATGTGCTAGTGGAGGCGAAATACTCTAGCGCTCTGGCTAGGGTTTGATGTTGTTGCATTGTTGGGTTATCTCTTGTGGAGATAAGTATTCTTCTTTGGTTTTTGTGCTCTAGTGGATAGAGCTGGTTCTTGGTTCTATTGTATTGGAAAATATATTCTCTCCAAGAAAAGTTGTTGGGTTTTTCTCCCTTTTGAAGAAGGGTTTCCCAGGATAAATATTTGTGTCTTCTTGTACTTATTTATCTAATGCTTATATATTTCAGTATATGGTTATTGAATGTTAAAAGTATATTGAAATGCTATGGTAAATCTAATGTTAAAAAAACTAATGAAGATTCAACATGGTATCCGAGTAGGTTTCCTTCAGAACAATCTAATTGCTGGAAGGAAGATCGTGAGATTTACCACATTGTTGCAATTTCCTGCTGCTCAAGACCTAAACCTTGTCAAGTTTGTTGAACAACCTGTTATCCCCTAGCCTAGGGATAACTAAGGAGATCATGTCTCAAGGCCCAAAGGTTCCATACATGGAGTTCCGAGAGTCAGACGACCTAAGCATAGCCCCGAAGGGCCCCTCTTTTCTTCAAGTACAGTCCACATATCACCGACAACATCATCCATCAAACCGACCTGGTCTTGAAGTGGCAGTGAGTATTTTTCCATGAGCTAATGAGTCCAGGTATCATGGTATGTATCACTTTGATATTTGAAGCACTTGAACATGTTGTATTGAATCCTTCTTCATTTCATGACGTTTGCTTGGAAATTATGCTCTTTTCCTTGTTTAAACCTAGGAGGGTGACATGGTGCCCTCGTAAGTTGATTTCCCTTCAGGATGGGTTGCTACTGGGTGGATATTTGAAGAGTTATCTTCGTTCCCTCCATACTTACCACTTTCCATATTTATTCCTTCCATCTCCCCATCCATTGGGCATTGAGATAGGCTACACTAGGGAGGTTTGTACCTTACCTCGTGGGAAGAAGGGGCTAAAGGCCCAGAGGGTAAAAGTAGATGGAAAGAGTTAAAATCCATTTTGAAACCTTTGATATGCTTCACCTAGGGATCCCCGAGAAATCAATGAAAATATTCTCAGTAAGAAAAGGGGACCCACAAGACAACTTGAACACTCAAGGTATTAGTTGATGGACAAGAGGTCTCATCACGAGCTGACCTATTATGACCATGAACATGTAACGGTATGACATTACCACCTATCTGGTCACCAAGCCAGGGTAGTGTCTCTTGGTTGCATAGCTAAGAGAAAAGGGGTCTCATCACGGGCCGACCTTTTCATTTCCGTGAAATGTTTTATGGATGACACTATCACTTCTGGTCACCAAGCCAAGACAATGGTCCTAAACTATTCCCTTGTAGAAAAAAAAAGAAAAGATCAAAAGAAAGAAAGCTATGAAAGAATAAATGGAAATGAATGGGCTAGGAAACAATTTCATTCATGAAAATGTGCAGCTCACCCTCCACAAAGGTGCCCACATGTAAGACTCCAAATTTCCCTATTATCACATGCACCCCATGCCCAAAGGAATACCCCATGCCACTTCATACACTTACATGACTTGGATTAGGATCGAACTAGGAAAAACCCTAGACTTACTGGGGATTAACCCAATAGGACATCTTGAGACCCTTCCCAAACCTAAATTTGGCAAGTTGTATAACATATTTGAGCATTTTTTTGGTTCAGGGGGGTTTAATGCACATGTTCGGGTGGTTTGATTATTGGATGTGATTTACTTGCTATGATACTCATGAATCATGGACCCTTAGAGGGAACACCTATTTGTCTTTGCAGGACCTTGCCCGATGGACAAGTATTCATTAGGAGATGACCAGTTCGAACCTTCATGAGGGCTTGAATCCCAGGGATGGATGTTGAGACCCCGGGCTTGGGGCATGACAATGATGACCAACTTGCATGATACAAGAAGAGGTCGTTGCCTTTGGAGGCACTCTGGCATGCCTAGGGAGGGGGAATTCCTCCCTCCATGCACCAGGACGCTACCCTTTGGAGGATGAGATGTCATCCTTCTAGTCTAGTATGGTAGGGTTCCTTGAAGATGATGGTAGCACATTTTGACAAAGATGGATTCATAGCGCCATGTTCTTGCATCCTAATGTCCCCTCGAGGAGACATAACACCACCCTAGTGTTGGGTATGTGTTATATTCTTTGCACGAGTAGTAGTGTCTGTGTTGCACTAGGTCTGCAGGGAGGTGAAATCCACCCGTGCGGGGGTTTGGGGGCAGCGCCCCCGAGAAATTTTTTTCTGCCTCAGGAAACGTGTCACATATTTAGGTCATTTTTAGGCACATGGTTTCTTTGTCGATGGTTTTCTATTTCCAGTTAAGGAATTAGGGTTGTTGACTAATCCAGGTCATTGGTTTAGGGTTTTGGATGCCGCTGGCTCCTATATGTATATTGTATTGTAAACAATGTAATACCATGAATAGGGGGACTTTGGCTTACCTCTTTTCCCAATACCAAGAGATATATAAGCATGAAGAAGAGTCTGGGAAGGCATTCAATGACATATTCAATACATTACTCAATCAGATTCCCCCTAATTCACTGCCAGAGCTTACTCTCTTAGGCCAGTATCTATGCTCTTTTAAGGGGAATTTCCAATTTCTCTTAAAGAACAAGTCACTCAAGAATCTTAGGGAAGCACAAGACATTGCTTGCCAACTTGAGGATAACCTGAAGTCATGCAATCCTAGTGATTTCTCCTAAATAATTTCCCTTGAGGACAAAGTAATGGACCTAGCCAGTGCCCATGATGTCCTCATCAATAAGATTGATATCATGAAAGAAGGGGAACCTCCCACCAAGAAGCCAATTATGAGTGATGAGGAGCATTTACCTTGTAAAATCCCTAGAAAAAGAAAATGGAGAACATGATTCTCAAACATGAAATATCTTGAGACGCACTCCCAAGATTTGATGAATGGAGATTGGATGGATCGACAACCTCCTAGGTCATTACCACAAAGAGACTGTCATCCTAAAAATAAGTACCCTAGGGATATTTATGAGAGGCCCAATCAAATGAATTCCATCTATATTGTGTTTCCCCTAGAGTACCCTGATATCACACCTAAGCAACCCCAAGAAAGAAAGGGTCAAGCCATAGGAAAGGTTGGGATTGAGTGCTTGGACCAAATAAGTAAGGAATCAAGGGAGGGTCTCGAATAATCTCAAGCGTAGTCTAAGTATGCACCCCAAACCCTCCCAAAACCTAGGGATGATGAGATTATGGAACCTTGGGAACAAGTGTGTCCGTGCATTGATTTTGAAAGTATACATGGGTGTCTAAATAAGTTCAAAATAGACAAAAAAATGGTTGGACGGCTATCCAAAATTTGAATGGGGTTCTTCTTCCCTTCATATTTCAAGGTTTCTTGAGTATCTATGTGAAGTAGGAGCACCTCACGAAAATATGAAAATAGCATTATTCATATATTGTTTCCCCCCGTAAGCATGATATTGGATCAAGGATTGTTGTGAAACAAAGGGCATATTTTTTTATAGGTCTTGTTAGTAGATTTATTGAGTATTGGCACCCTAGTTACCAAACGTATGAAGAATTTATTCAATATCTCACGATGATCCTGTATGACGAAGGGTTCACTACTGAGATTGTAGAATAACTGAGGGAGGCTCAACTTGTTAGCCAATATACTTCAAACCCTGACCATTCTTGGGATGAAGGCCTTGAAGATTGTGATTTTCCGAAGGAAGATCCTGAAGAAGTCAAGGATAAGGATGAGATGTTGACATGTGGTCCTCCCTCTGATGAAGCCATCTAAGATCGTATTCTTCCTGCACAAGAAGAAGAGAATGAGGTTAATCATTTTCCCTTTCAGGTTTTTGATGATGCCCTATTCTATGATTTAGAAGGTGAAGAAGTAAGGGAATCCTTGGATGAGCTAGATCCTCCATATTCTGATGAAGGTGAAGATGTGATTGAAGAGGTAAGTCACGAGGATGAAGTATTGATGTCTTCTCTTCCATTTGATGAATTCATCTAAGCCTTTGATGCTCCTGCACATGAAGAAGTGAATACAATATGTTGTTTCCCTTTCCAAGATTTTGATGATGCTTTATTTTGTGATTTGGAAAGTGAAAAAGTGTTAGAGGAGCCATTGGATGTATTAAATTCTTCATGTTATGATAAAGGTAATGACATGATTGATAATATTGATGAGTTCATACATGTTGGAATATGTAAGTGGGATGTGGTTGGTTCTAATGAGGGTTCCATTTATGATATGGAAGGACATCTTCAAATGTTTCCTTTACAACTATCATATGAGGTCACTACTAATTCTGATATTTGGAAACAAGGAGATGGTATGGTTACAGATATGTTCCAAACACCCAAGAATGACTTAATGCAATGATTTCATGTTGATTTTTGGTCATACCTTGAGGATTTTGATGAGTATTCATTTGAGCACTCTGATTTATTCTACAAATAATATTTTCAACTGTCGTTGTGCTCGTATTTTGATAATGGTGAGGACATGGTTTTCTTGAAGCAGGATACTTGTGATGAGGTTTTCCAACTCCCTTTGTTTCCTTCATATCGCTATGTCACTAAGGATACAGTTGGGGAAATTGTCTCTTGTACCAATTTTTCTCTAAGGAAAATCCTTCTTTTATAATTCAAGGGTAGGTTGAATGCCTTAAGAATAAGCTTATTATCTCAATCGTTCAAATCTCCCCTAATAAGTTTCCAATCATCCTCTAGTTTCTTTCTATTCCCTTCTCAAACCTCATGATGTGATGATGTCCAAGCTAGCCAACATTCAGAATCTTTGAGTCAGTCTTTTGAGTCTTTGACTTTTCAAGATCCCTTTCTGAGATGGATTGAGTACTTTCCTAGAAGTGTAACTTGGCATAATTTTGTCCCTCTCTCTTGCCTCCATGAGCTAGGCTTTACAATTTCCTATGATATGATACATGCTCTAACTAAAGTTATTTTTTTTTTTAACTTGTCATTGTTTTGGTTTATGATGAAGCACAGAGGCAAGTGTTATGAGATATTGCTGGGATGGTTTCACTAAATATATGACTAGACCTAGCATTCAACCAACATGTAAGTAAAGGTAGGTAGGAATTTTCATCCATTGTACATACCATTGCATATCATGTTGGAATAGTTGTGGTTGCATTTTATTGTCTTGTCTCACTTGTATATATGTATGCCCATGATTATAATTCATTTTATTTTAATTTTTATATCATGTATGGACAAGGGGTGATATCACCACCTTAGATATTACTAATATCTTTTGTTGAGATTTAGCAGGCATAGGTCATAATAGAGATGCTGAGGTTCTCATGCGCTTAATGGTGAGCACATGTCCCCGAGTTGGAGCCAGATATTATCCCCTATCTAGGGATAACTAAGGAGAACGTGTATCGAGGCCCACAGGTTCCAGACATGGAGTGTCGCGAGTCAGGTGACCTAAGCATAGCCCCAGAGGGCCCCTCTTTTCTTCATGTACAATCCACATATTTTCAGTAGCAACGTCCATCACACTGGCCTGGTCCTAAAGTGGCAGTGGGTATTTCTCCATGAGGTAATGAGTTCGGGTATCATGGTATGTATCACTCTGATATTTGAAGCACTTGAACATCTTGTATTGAATCCTTCTTCATTTCATGACATTTTCTTGGAAATTATGCTCTTTGACTTGTTTAAACCTGGGAGGGTGACACAATGCCTTAGTAAGTTGATTTCCCTTTAGGATGGGTTGCTACTGGGTGGATATTTGAATATTTATCATCCGTTCCCTCCACACTTACCACTTTCCATATGTATTCCTTCCATATCCCCATATTTTGGGAATCAGGATATGCTACACTAGGAAGGGTTGTACCTTACCTCATGGGAAGAAGGGGCTAAAGGCCCAGAGGGTAAAAGTAGTTGGCAAGAGTTAAAAGTCATTTTGATACCTTCGATATTCTTTGCCCAGGGATCCCTGAGAAAGAAGTGAAAATATTCTCAGTAAGAAAAGGGGACCTATAAGACAACATGAACACTCAAGGTATTGGTTGATGGATAGGAGATCTCATCACGAGCCAACCTATTATGACCATGAACATGTAGCGGTATGACATTACCACCTATCTAGTCACCAAGCCAAGGTAGTGGCTCTTGGTTGCATAGCCAAGAGAAAAGGGGTTTCATCACGAGCCAACCTTCTCATTTCCATGAAATGTTTTTTGGATGACACTGTCACTTCTGGTCACCAAGCCAAGATAGTGGTCGTCAACTATTCCCTTGTAGCAAAAAAGAAAAGATCAAAAGAAAGAAAGCTAAGAAAGAATAAATGGCAATGAATGGGATAACAAACAATTGCATTCATGACAAGGCGCAAATCACCCTCCATAAAGGTGCCCATAGGTAAGACTCTACATTTCCCTGTTATCACATGCACCCCATGCCCAAAGGACTACCCCATGTCACTTTATACACTTACATGACTTGGATTAGGCTCCACCTGGGAAACACCCTAGACTTAAAGGGGATTAACCCAATAGGACATCCTGAAACCCTTCCCAAACCTAAATTTGGCAAGTTGTATAACATATTTGAGCATTTGTTTGGTTTAGGGGGGTTTGATGCACATGTTCAGGTGGTTTGATTATTGGATGTGATTACTTTCTATGATACTCATGACTCATGGACCCTTGGAGGGTGTACCTATTTTTATTTGCATGACCTTTCCCGATGGACAAGTTTTCATGAGGAGATGACCAGTTCGGACCTTCATTAGGGCTTGAAGCCCAGGGATGGATGTTGAGATCTTGAGCTTGGAGCATAACAGTGATGACCAGCTTGCATGATACAAGAAGAGGTCATTGCCTTTGGAGGAACTCTGGCATACCTAGGGGGGGATTCTTCCCTCCATGTGCCAGGACGCTACCCTTTGGAGGCTGAGACGTCATCCTTCTAGTCCAGGATAGAAGGGTTCATTTAAGATGATGGTAGCACGTGTGGAAAAATGTGGAGGCCTTTGGAGGCCTAACACCATGTTCTTGCAGCCTAATGTCCCCTTGAGGACACCTAACGTCACCCTAGAAAGGATGAAATCGCCTTATTTAGGGTTATTTTATGTAAATTTATTTAATTTGTAAATTAAGGGTAGAATTGTTGAGGTCGGCCTTGTATTTTAAAATAAATTTAATTTTAGGCGAGATTTTGGTATAAATACACAGAAATGACATTCATTTTCATCATAACTCTCCCATGAGAGAGAGAGGAATTAAATTGGTGCACTTTTAGGGTTTATTGGCTGAAATTGAGAGGCAAACTTGTTTTGGAGGATAAATTTTGCAACTTGGATCATTTTTTGGTGAAGTTACTTGGAAATCTAGGGTTTTATTGGTTGATTATTCTTGGTGAAGTAAGTAAATCTGCAGTTGTCATTTCATTTTGAATGGTTATGGTATCTTTTCTTATTCATGTTAAATATTATGAAATTGATTGCTTGACAAACCTTAGGAATAAAGGACTTAAGGTGCTACTTCTTTTCTTTTCATTTGCTAGACTTTACTAAAGTGGTTTAACCTAGACGTGCTTCTAAAGCCCTAAACTGCTAGCACTTTAGAAGCCATTTCCTAGTTGTTGTTTCATTAAATAAATTTCAATAGTCTAAGGAGAAGGAAAGCACTAGGGATTATAAGTTCCTACTCTCTAGTTAGCTCACCTCCCTAAAGTTTGGATCCTAGAGGACTTAAGGTGCTACTTCTCTAAAGATCCTCCCTTTTACTTAGACAAGTATAAATATCATTGTTTCTCCAAGTAAATGTTGTCGAAATATTGACTCCACAGCCCCTTAAAGGCACTAGTCTCTCTTTTCTTTGGTTGATTGATCAAACAAACACTCAAAATTTAAGCTCTCAAGCCTTCACTAACCAAAACTAACACTAACTTAGCCTAGACAACTAATTTTAGTGCTTCTATTATAATTTTTTGCTACAATCATCTAAGTGCAACAAATTTTATGCATACTTAACATTAATTGCTAGATAATTACTTTAGAATTTGTTTGTGACAAGTTACTATCATTCTATAAACTAAATGCCACATCTTTATTGTCTTTTAAAACATTTTCTGAAGAGTATTATTGCAGTTGTTACATATTTCTTAGTGATGTTGTAAACTTATTTACTGTTGTACTTTTATATCAGCTAGCACACATTTCATTAGTTTATTTTCTATTGAAGCATTAATATCATTTTTATACTTGAAACTACCATATATATATTCTTGTTGTCTTGTTCTAGGAAGGTACACTTTACTTCTGCATTTGCTTCATCTCTTAAGGCATAAAATCAACAATACCACTTGACTTGAGTGACTAGTGAGAGGCGCGGGGGGGTAATATTTACATCTTTGCTTCATTTCACCAGCCCTTTAGGTCATTAGGGACATTTCCCTTGGGGTAGTTTTATCTTACTCCTAAACAGTAAGGGGTTTCCTATTAAGGTGATAGTGATAGGTCACCCCCGTGTTAAGCGAATATTGTCCCACTTTCTTTGGGCTTTGGGAAGGTAAAAATTGTGCAATAACACAACATATTAGAGGATGCTGAGATTGATTTTTCTCTAGATCAGCTCACCCTATCCTAGCGTACCTCCTGGTGGTATCAGATTACAACTTGGTGAAAATTGAAATTTCAAGTTGTAGTGGTGGTGCCAGTTGTAGTTGTAGTTGCAGTTGCCAGTCACCAGTTGCAGTTGCAGTTGCTAGTTTCCAGTTGAGCAAGTCTTGAGATTAGAATACAAGTTGGATGGTGCTACAAATTTCATAGGTACACACTTTTATATGTTTAAAATTGTATCATTATCATGAGGGTGTTCGCAAGAGAAGGGATATTTTGTCCAAGTGACAATATGTGGATCCAAAGGGATCTTAGATCCAATACATTCAAAGAAAAAGTGCACTCTCCCTGTAAGTGAAGACTCCAGGTTTGATTTTTTGGATATGCCTCTAGTTGTTATGACATTATTGATATTATGTTACATTTTGATCTATTGAAGTTATGATCATTATGAGATGCACTTGTTTGCAAGATAAAATGATCTCCTTTAGGAGATATTCTTGGTTGTTGACTTTGTTCAAAGAAGGTTATCTTGATAAATCCCATGGAGGCTTCCATGGAGTTGTTGTTGTTCTTGTTTCTTGTTCCGGGAAGGTTACCATGGAGGCAGGTCACCAATGATATCCCTAAGAGGGAGATATAGTGACGGTTGCAGAAGACGACATATTAGAGAGTCTCTAGTTTGAGACATAAAGCAGTATGACCAGACAAAAAGTTTGTATAGATTGACAGTTCGACCAATTCAGGCCTTGATGCATGATTCTATCAGTCTAAGTGAGTTATGGCAGATGAGACTTGCTCATTTGAATTATATATCTCTTCCCTCTCTAGGGAAGATGGTGATAGGTCTTCCAATGCTCCGTGTAGAGAATGATGACATTTGCAAAGGTTGTGCTCTTAGAAAGAATGCCAAGGGATATTTTCCAGGAAGTGACAACAGATCCAAGGGGATCTTGGACCTGGTGCATTTATATTTGTGTGGGCCTATGACAATTTCTTCTTTGAGTGGATACTTATACTATGTGATCTTCAAACTTGGATTTTGAAGAACATGACTCCCGATGAGGCTTTCACTGAAGTGAATCCTATGGTTGGATACCTTAGGATATTTGGGTTTCTTATATACATTCACGTACCCAAGGAGAAAAGGATGAAGTTAGACCCTTCAGGTAGGAAGGGTACATTTGTTGGCTATAGTGAATCTTCAAAGGCATATCAGATTTACATCCTAGGCCTAAGACAGATTGAGGTGAGCATGGATGTTTCCTTTGAGGAGGAGGTAGCCTTCAGGAGATCTAGAGGATCTCACATAGATATTGATGGTGAGAGACAGGAGGAGATGGTGTCTTCTTCCCCTCACCCTTCAACAATTTTGAGGGAGTCAATTGATCTCATGGAGACAGTTGAGCCTGTTGATCCACTTGATCTTGTTGATGTTCCTAGAGATATTGTAGTAGGAAGGAAAAATCTTGCATAGGCTCGTTATACTTTTCCGTAGGCAGAGAGACATGAAACTCCCTGTGGTACTTTCAGAGAGAGAAAGATACCTTTGAGATTCTCGAGATATGTTGCAACAATGAGCCACATCATTGATACTGATACTTCCAGTTATGAGGAGGAATCTAGTCAACATGTATGGAGAGATGCCACGATAGAGGAGTATCCATCCATCATGAAGAATTATGTGTGGGATATTGTTTCAAGACCCAAGGGGAAGTCTTTGGTTACTTCCAAGTGGATCTATAAGATCAAACATGCAACTGACGGGAGCATCAAGAATCAAAAAGCGATATTTGTGGCTAGAGGATTCTCTCAGGTAGAGGGAATAGACTATGGGGAGACATTTTCTTTTGTTGCTTGGTACACCTCCATTTAGATGATCATTTCCCTTACTTCAGCCATGGGTTGGAGACTGCATCAGATGGATGTGAATTCAACCTTCCCCAATGGAAATATTGAGGAAGAGGTGTACATTGATCAACCAAATGGTTTTGTGATTCATGGGAAGGAGTCCCATGTGTGTAGGTTGAAGAAGGCCATGTATGGACTCAAGTAGGCACCTCGATCTTGGTATGCGAGGATTGACGGATACCTGATGAGTTCTGGTTTCAACAAGAGTGTTGTTGATGCCAACCTATACTATAAGATTGTTGATGTTGATTCCCTGATTTTGATCCTATACGTTGATGATTTATTTCTCACAGGAGTAGAGAGCCTCATTACTTGGTGAAAATATGAGTTTTCCTCTAAGTTTAAAATGAGGATATTGGCATGATACACTATTTATTGGGACTAGAGGTGTGGCAGAGAACTGATGAGATCTTCTTGAGTCAGGGGAAATATACAGTTGAAATTGTGAGGAGATTTGGGATGTTGGATTATAAGTCCATGTCTAATCGATGGTGTCAAATCTGAAGAAGTTGAGTGAGCCTTCTTCCGATTCAAACTTGATTGATCCAAATATGTACAAACAATTGATTGGATCATTGATGTATCTGGTTAACACCAGACCAAATATTTTCTATGCAGTGAGTGCACTTAACTAGTTCATGAGTCAATCAAAACAAATGCATTGGGTAGCTGCGAAGCATGCGTTGAGATACTTGCGAGGAACAATTGGATATGGATTGAGATATGCTTCCAGTATTGACATGATATTGTAGGGATATGTTTATTCTGATTGGGTAGGGAGCGCAGTAGACAGGAAGAGCACCTTTGGGTGTTGCTCTAGTTTGGGGTCTGTCATGGTTTCCTAGTGTAGCAGGAAACGAAATTTTGTTTCCTTGAGTACCACAGAAGCCTAGTATATTGCATTATGTATTGAAGTACGCAAAGTAATGTGGATTTGGAATCTCCTTGCAGGATTGGTTGGACAGGTGTTGGATCCCACCGTGATTCATTGTGATATCAGAGTTGTGTGAATCTCTTAGAGAATCTAGTATCTCATGATAGATCAAAACTTGTCGAGATCAAGTTTCATTACATTCAATATATGGTGTTTAGGAAAGTAGTATTGATACACTACCTTCCTCCAAATGAGAAAATTGCAGATTTTATCACTAAGCCCCTTGCCAAGTTGAAGTTCGAGTACTTCCGTTTTAGAACTTGGAGTGATAGAGAATACCCCTCTCATTAAGAGGGAGTTTTGATGGTTGCAACTTCATATGATCATCTTGGTGAGACATTATCCAGGTCGTACTCCTTGATGGATTGAGCCGTCTTGACCTGTGACGATATATTGGGTCGGTGCTCAACTACCCTTGAGGTGAAACTCAAATGGTTGAGATATTTCTCCAGGTTGTACTCCTCGATGGATTGAGTTGATTATGACACTTATCAATGGACTGATAAGTTGTACTAGGTTGGTGCCTAGCGGACCTTGGGATGTAGTCCACGTGGTTGGGATATTTTATCTAGGTTGTACTCCTCGATGGACTGACCTGGGCTGACTTGTGATGATACTCCTCGATGGACTGAGTTGTGTATGACACTTATCGATGGACTGATAAGTTGTACTGGGTTGTATCCCATCGTCCTTGGGTTGTAGCCCAAGTGCACATGTCTTGTGGTTGTATCCCTTGACGATGATGAGACACACTAAGAGGTTGTATCCCTAGTGTTCTCTTGTGGGTTGTATCCCCTAGATGATATTTATAGGTCCACATTGGTTGTATCCATGTGTGATGTGATGATGCTAACAATAGCATGGTCTGAGGACCATGGCATAACCTGCGGGGCTATGAGGACTAGAGGAGAACATCATGGAAAATACCTCCCTAACTAAGAGGGAGTTTTTATGTTTTTGGTAGTAGTGGGAGGTATTAACCTCTGGGACAAACTTTCTTAGATATGAAGATGCCAATAAATTAGAGAATAACCATTGAATAGATCAAATAAGACTCAGAAGAAATTAGAATATCCCAGAAGAGAAGTTGGCTCCAAAGAATAATAATAAAGAAGAAATATAATCCTCCATAAGTAAAGTCATCCCAACAAGAAAAAGGAAAAGATAAAATATTTTCTAGGAAGATAGGTCATCCCTACTGAAATTACACCTGCCCAGTCCAATATAAATAAAGGTGACGCCTTCATCATTTGTCACACTCTCTCACTCATCTAGAGCACAAGTCTAATGGAAATTTATGGTAGCAGCTACAGTTCAAAAGGAAGAAGGGTGCAAGTTGGCTGGTTTATCTTTCGTTTTGGCGATGCGCTAGTGGAGGCCAAATACTATAGCACTCTGGCTAGGGTTTGATGCTACTGCATTGTTGGGTTATCTCTTGTGGAGATAAGTATTCTTCTTTGTTGGTTTTTCTCTAGTGGATATAGTTGGTTCTTGGTTATATTGTATTGGCAAGGATATTATTCTAACTCCTTGAGGTAGATAAAATTTTTTCTTTCTTGGAGATATTACTTTAATTAATGAATCAATTAATTCTCATTAATGCATTTGCATCATTGATATTCGTATCTTGAAATGGGTCCCTTTTCGTATTTAATAGTTTTTTTTAATAAACTTTTATTTTGAAAATTTTAATTAATTTCCCTTTTAAAAAGAGGACCGTGTTTTAATTTTCTGGATAGAACATCCAACTTTTCAACCATAGAAACAAATTTTTATCTTATATTCATCATCTTATATTTCCAATGAGTCCTCTTGGGTGCTATTTTGATTCATGGATCTCAATATATGAGCTCGTGAAGTCAAGGTGTCAAACATATTTATCAACA
>JZKD02S2012272.1:25023-49024 GCA_000966675.3 Picea glauca
TACGTAATCCATTGTCCCAACCCTTTAGCCTTTCCTCATGCCAAAGGAGATTTAACGCAAAACAGTTGAAGGACAGAAGAAGAGGAGCCCAGGATCAGGTTCAAGGAGCGGTGGCCGGTCTCAGCTTTTTGTAAGTTGATTCACTTTCAGTAATAAAAGAATACTTTTCCCATCCCAATGCATGAATTGTCTATGGTTTGATGAATTTATGCTTGATTTCTAACCCTTGAGTATAGAAGTATCATGCATGCATAGTTGTTGTTTGTCTCGAGTGCAGGTCATCTGTGGAAGGAGTAGCGCAAGCAAGTGATCAAAGCGCAATAGAGGATCTACGTCGAACGCCGATAATAGGGTTGGTGATCCTTTTCCATGCATTTACTGTGAAAGAGGGGTTTAAATCTTGGGTTGTAGGTAAAAAAGTAGTTTCTTTTCGGTCAAAATCTGCATGCAAGTCTGACCCTAGTTTGCTAGTCCGTAGGGTGTTTTTCCCAACAACAGAAGGATATTTTCTTTCCAAATCCTGATAAGAAGAACAAATTATGAAGGAAGCTATCAGATTCTTTAAGAAAAACAATGGAAAACAAAATGAAGATATTCTACAAGAACTCCTACAACTATTATAGGAAAAATAGTGAATCGGTCGATTGCTAGAATTACTAAATATATTAAAAGAATACAAAGAAGGAAAAAGGCCATCAAAGGATGTCAGACAACTTTCGTATAATCATAAATATTATGATCGACGTGTCGACCTAGAAATCAATGAAGTATTGATCAAACAAGTAGTTCTTGATTTTGGATCTCAAGTCAATATATTACCGCGAGAAACTTGGATAAGACTAGGTCAACCTGCTTTAGCACCAACTTTGAACTATCTCAAACTTGTAAATCAAAGATTGATAGATCCCATTGGTATACTCAGAAATGTGGACACTCAAATAATGGGTATTCCGACTCAAGTCAACTTTGAAGTCATCGACCTAGTCAATGGGATGTCAACATATGTAGCAATTGTTGTTTGGCCATGGGGTCGAAAGATGAAAGAAAATATCTCTCTGGAAAAAGATAGAATCAAGTTAAAAGGCGATGGGAGAAAAATAATCATTCCCTTGGATGAAAAAGAAGGAAAACCATGGATTGAATCATGGGATGAAGACCAAGAGGATCGGTGCCTGTATCAAATAAACAATGAACAAAGAGATTATGTAGAATCAACTGCACAAGGAGATATTTATAGAGAATCTCCCATGTCGGTTAGACATAATTCTGACTCTGCTCTATACAAATGAAAAATTGATAATTACGAAGCGCACATGAAATATTGTTGGTCCATTAAAATCATCCCAAAGCATCTGAGAATGTTCTACTCAATCTAGGGAGTGCCAATAGTATATGAAAAGAAAATCCAATAGACTCCCACTCTCATACCGACTGACAATTGAATAAGAAATCCTTTATGATATAATGAACAACATACACCTTCGACACATGTCAAAGCAGTATCAAAATCTGTTGGAGAACAAGGAAGGAAGTAGAGCCTCGTAGAAACATTCACAAGACAGGCTTCAAGATGGTGGTAATCAAACTCCCCCAGTTTACAAATGTGGATGACTGTGTGGACATACTTCATCGAATGTTTTGGAGAGAAAAAGCTATCCAAAGTGGTTGATATCCCCAATTTCAGGATTGGGTATGATCCAGTAGGGCATATTCAACGATGCAAAAATGAATGGTGAAGGATAGGTTACAAAGAAAAAAGGGTATGGCCCCAAATGTTTCCAAGCACGTTTGATGAGATACCAAATAAATGGTATAAGATTGAAAAATCCTACAACCATACATTAAATTGGGCAGAAATTAAAAAAAACATTTGTACAAGACTTTGAATTTAATCCAAAAGAGGAAAACCTGAAAAAAGAAACACAAGAAATCAAAAGCTTCTTATAAAATCCAACACCAGCTGTACATAAAGAAAAAGGAAAGATGAATATGGATTTAGGATCGACATCGAACTACAATCTTGTGTCGACGAGAAACAGGGAAGTATCGATAATACAAAGACTCGACATGGAAAATATAAGGTGTCCAAGACAAATATTTCAGTGGAAAAAGGACCACCCAACATTGCAGAACCATGTGAAATCAATATTAAATATAGCTACAGAACAAAAATAAGATCATGAACAACATGTTGATGGGTCTCAAATCCCTAGTTCAACAGTAGGAACAAAACCCACCACTGAGGTCCAATTAGACTTTGCACCATTTGGAATGGAATGGTTCTCCAGATCTTGCGATCCGACCAATTAATCGATGGGATTTAACGTTTTATTGTGAAGGATCTTCCTTAAGTTTAGACTATCTCTTTTTGTATTTTCTCTTGGACGGGGCCGATGTGAGGTGTAAGTTAGTATAAACCAACTTGGCAACAAAACATAATTAAGTTATAACTATTGGGGAAGAGGTTGAGCTTGGGATAACCCACTACTCAAACATGTAGATGACAATTCTATACCACATGCCTAGTACTAATACGTTAGACATGTGAGCATCCAATTAGTGTCTGGGACTACTAATTATCAGAAAGAAAACACATATGCAATAAGATAACGACAAGAAAAATAATTCATCTACCATAATCATTCATCACATAATCACACAACGATTCATCATATTCATCATTAAAGAAAAGAACAACAAATCATTGCACCATATAACTTGAAAATAAATTAGAAAGCTCTTACTTATTACATCTATTCATGAAATGAGATAAGAAATAGTTCTTCCCTGCGTCCACTCACACATGCATTTGATGAAAATAACTTTATCTTTGGTCCAGAAGGACTTCTCAATTCATAGAAACTTCAAAATAATTCTTAACAACCAGAAAGAAAGAGTTCTTGCAACAACCATCGACCCCTAAATAATTGGTCGACGTCTTTATTTATAATGTAAAGTTTAACTCAAATTAACGGCTAAGTGCAGTTTAAGCAAAACAAAATTCACCACGTGGCATCCTATACTAACAGTTTCTTTAATAGTCAGCCTAAGATATATCTTGAAAAGGGTGATTTATCTCGTACTCGGATCAACTGATAAATTGATCTTCACAAGTTTGGGCCCATGGAAATTTGTGTTGTTCCATTGGAGCCACATGTATTCCTTTGGTGTCCATTGCATGCGTCCAGTTCTTCACTAGACTGGAGTTCAACTGCTGTAGCATGGTTCGAGCTCTGATTAGATGCTCTGCAAATCATTGCACTTGCCCTAGCCTTGCGTCGATCATCTTTGCGAGCTCTTCGGTCCATAGAGAATCTTGTTTGGCATGCGACTGAAGTTGCTTAGGTCGACGAAGTTATCGGGGGTGCCTAAATCAGGGAGTCCGATATCCTTAATTACTTTATTAATTTTATCCCAGTGCTTCTTGCATTTGATCCACTGCTCTTGGATGTCTCGGTGTGGGTCTTGAGACATCTTAGCCCAGTATTCAGTTGATCGCTTCATGAGATTAAGACTACTTTTTCCTACCGTCTGAATGCCATGTTCTTCTTTGTCTCAGCCCTGTTGGACTGCACCATTGTACTTGAGTCTTTCTACTTCTTGTTGCGCCCTTTCATACCATCGTTCCATATCCTTGCATGTCGCGAGTGCCATGAGAGTGTCCTCTTGGAACTCAACTATTTTTGCAGTTAAAAGGTGTATTTCTTTCTTGAACTCGTTGTAAGCTTCTTTGAACTCACCTTTCAAGTACACAACGGTCTGTGTGGTGCGTTTATAGTATTCGGCTAGATGACGCAAGTGGTCTAGATCCTTTAGGGCGGTGGCTAGCTCCTTTTCATCCCTTTTGGCCCTATCCAGGGTGGCCTCTGAGAGTGCCTTCCTCACGCCGATAAGTTCAGTTGTCCAGGCGTCTGCTGTGTTTATCAAGTTCTCCTCTGTAGTAACAAATACTGAGTGATCCAACGTGATATTTATTTTATTTGCAGTCCTTTAAATGATGGCCTTTCTCTTTCGATGTAGGAGATTGCATAGATATCTGCTACCTCGTCTACTGGTTAGGGTATCTACTGATCGACCCATGTGAGTATGTTTCCCAAGCTACCGGTGGTGTATAATTGTTCAATATCGGGATCCTAAACTTCCTCCCTGTGCCTCGAAGACCCGACCTCTACCCGTCGCTCGTTGGGGGTTTGAGTATTGAGCAGAATAGCGATGTCGGACACAGACTTGTTACTTACTTTCTCATTGTCTCCAGAACCACGGATTTCCTTTCGTGGGGATTCTATCTATGGCTCATCCAATTCGGGCTTGTCCTTCAGATATGCTCTGGTCTCTGATGTGTCGGGTTCTTTTGATTTGAGGCCACTTTCAACTTCTGTTTCTTTTTGTGGGACCTCCTTTGTTTTCACTTCGGGCTGAGGAGAAGAAGTCTTCTCAGGTCCTTTTTCCTCTTGGACACACACAGGGGTGTCGTGAGATGAATCCAGGATTTCATCGTCACTATATATAGTTATAAGCTTTCTCAAAGGATTGGGTGCACGTGTTTCTACTGGCACTCAACATGTCTTTGGTTGAGTCATCCCGTCTACTGGTGAATTGATCGATGATGTTCTATATTTAGGGTTGTACAACCCGTTGGTGTTACCAAGGTTTGTAAAATCTGGGCCGCTTGGCTCCGTCGGGATTCCTTCTCGGATGTTGGTTGGAAGCCTAGGTGTTATGATGAGGTCCGGATTATCCTGCATCCTCTTCATTAGCAGTTGAGCCTGCTGCCACATAAGTCCCCCCATCCCCTGTACAACTTGAACCTCAGGGGAATCCTTGATTCATACCGAGGATTCTTGATAAACTTCTGCCACTTCGATAGCTTCTTGGGGATCACGCACTGCTTCAACCGGTTCAGATGCTACCCTTCCTTATCGGGTCCCGAGAATTTCTTGAGACGTTTGCTCCAAGGATGTCTCTTTCTCCTCCCAACTCATGGCCTTGAATCAGGTTGTTTTAGGATCAACCATCCTTGCCACCACCTCATTCCAGTCTTGGGCATTTTCGGTGAAAATTTCATCTTCAAACTGGTCATGGGCATAAGGCCAATAGGATGATACTTGTGATGCATGTTTTAGGACCAGACCCTTGGGATCGTGCTTGCGAAAATGACCAGTCTGGAATCATAATTCCGATTGATGTAGCCCTTGTTGCTTAGCCTGTGCGGTGTCCTTGAACATGTAGAAACCAATATGAAACCTATATGGTATGAAGGCCTGCTTCTTGTCTTTTACTAAAGTGGCATTATAGACTTGCAGAATGGTCTGATAACAAATTTCCCCTAACACTAGTCGATTGGGGACATATATGGGTAACAGATGGGGTGCCCCTGTGGCACTGAAAACCCTGATGTAGGTCTCGCACTCATCTAGATACCAGTGACCTACTTTCGATACAACCTTTTTTTCTTCATCCGACAACCTTGGGCACTCTTTCTTGAGCAATAAGGAATAAATGCGTGAAATAAATTGGTCACAGATAAGAGAAATGGATTTCTTGTACCTTTTTTCCCATAAGATGCTGAAGTAATCATGGACTGAGAGCTCAGAGGAGTGCCAGTTTAAGTTCATTCCAGAAAAACGTTCCTAGCGCAGATGACGTCCAACAGATATGAGGCCATGTAGAAGGAAAGGGTTTCTCCCTCTTTCAGCGTCTGGGCTTGTCGTATGCAAGTGCTCAACTTTTTGGAGATGATGGCACCCCAATTGAAGCTTGTGCCTGAAATGGCTACCGTATATGCTAGAGGCATCCAAGCCTCTAAAGACTAGGAGAAATATTTCTCCCTATGCAATTTGTAGAGGAGAGCCATCAGGTATATATACGGCTCCCTTAGGTTAGCCATTGGGTACCAGCCGGAGGTCCGGGTGGTGAAATTTTTATGTTCTCTCCACCAAGATGCCATAATCTTGTTGGTGTCATGCTTTTGATGGAAACTCAAAACAAATTCAGTGCTTAAACGTTCCTCCGGTTCCTTGAGTTTGTAGTAACTCTAAACTTCGACTAAGAGGAAAACCCCGACGCATCCACCATTGCCGTCATTAATTAAACACCTCTGTGCATCGATGTGATCAATAATCCATTTCAAGAGTTTGATGCAGGTGAATACTGGAGTCCTGCTTGCCACCATGTGCGGGGTATAGTCGAGGGGTTCTTCCTTCTTTATTTTCTTAAACAATTCTTCCCAGCCAGGGAATATTATTTTGGCCCCAATGTTCACCTTTGTGTCTCCAAAGGCCGGGGGCTGGATGAAGGCCTTCTTGGTGGCTGTCTTAATGATTGGCACCGATTTTGGAGCAGATTCCAATTTCCAACTTCTGGGGAGGAACCTTCTCCTACCTCTGGTTCTTGTGGTTTTTGTGCTCTTGGGGATTTCCTAGTGGTGGGTTTCTTCAGAGGCATCGTTCTCGAAACTGAAAACGATCCTTTTAACATGCGTACAGAGTAGCGTTGGATGGAAACATTGGAAATGAAGCGTAAAACACCATAAGTTGATAGATCCCTGTAATGCTTGCTAAATTGTTGTTTAATACTAACTGAACCTTGGAAGCCTTCTCTAGATTGCTAGCGTTGCTCCTCTGTGTGCTTTGAATGCCTTGGTGCGTAGAATAGGTTCATACACAATGAATCAAAATAATATAATGGGAGAGATCCTACCAGTCATATCAATCACTTAATACGAGTAATGAATGCAATTCAAAACAAACTACCGTTGGATGTCTGCAAATAAATTCTAACTTGGTTTACGATGGAGGCGCGGAGGGAGATGCATTGTATCGGCAGGCTTAAATGATCTTGTTTGATTTGCACATGAATTAGCAAGTAGTGCACGATCCACGAATTAACTAACATTTTAAATGCGTCATACCTAACATACATTACGACTGAAACGTCTCATTATGTCATGTCTCTCTGGTGGACAAATCGGGGATCGGTGATATCCTTTTGTACTTTTCCATTGGTTCCCTTCTGAGACAAGCTCCGATGCTTAAAGGTATTGGGGATCGACGATCAGGGATAGTTCGAGTGCATAGTTTCTTTTCGGGTTATCACCTTCGTAAATCTCCAACGCCGAAAACATTTCGGGAGTCGGTGATCAATGATACCACTCTTTTAATTGTGTGACACTTACTCTTCTCTTTTTTATGCCGATGCCAAACGGATTTGTCTTCGACGATATCTGTGGGGTATATTCGATGGGTTATTCCTTTTATCGATGCAGGTGAAATTTGGCGCTCTGATATTTTGGTTTTCTCAAGCGATTTTCGTCACTTTTAATCTTTCCCGATGTCGAATTTCCTAAGCATGTTGGGGAAAACTTTAGACTATCGATTCCTTAAATAAATGTTAGTCCCTTTTAAAGTTAAGATGATTTTCACATGTTCAAGCAGACTTTAAACGATTCAACATGAAAACATAAATGATAAGAACAAACAACAATTTCATACTAAAACACAATCAGAAAGTGCGAAAGATCAAGTGGTACTCAAAAAGTAAAAATTTGACATAAACGTTTTTAGGGTGTGATGAGTGCTCAACAAATGGCGATTCACTGGGTGAAAGCAGAATCTCTGTTCCTTCTCCAAGGCTTGGCTGATACGAAAGATGATGGAGAACCTTCATTGGTTTTGAATCCAAGCCTCTTTCAACTTTGGACTTTGAACTTCTTCGGTTGATGATTTCGGGTTTGCCTGTGGGGTTTTAACCTTTATTCCTCCTTCATTCCTGTTACCCCGACTCATGCCCTTTTAGACAAAAATATAGCAAAGTATTCACTAGCATGAAGCCTTTAGTTACCTTTGATCACTTTCTATGGTGTTGCTTCGCTGCCAGAGAGCGTCCATAGCCTTGACAGAGTCACCCTGACATCACAGATCTTGCTCCTTTTCTAGTGAGCGTCTATAGCCCCGATGAAGATATATGTATACCCTCTTTCACTGTTCACTTGTTTTCTATAGTTTAACTTTATTTTGGCAGAATGCCTTGAGTGAGTGAGAGAGGATGGCGTCTGTTTTAATTTGCAAAGTGATATGGTTAAGGTGAATTCTTCGCTAGCTTTTCCTTCCGGGTTCATGTAGTCCTTTTCAACTTTCCAACTTTCCCTCATGGTCTTACCAAGCCACTGAGCAAACATTTCTGACATTTCTCCAAAGTTGTTCATTTGCGCAGGTTGGGTAGAGGACTCTTCAAAGCGACCGTAGGTTCCTGGATGCTTCTTGTGTTGTTTGTGAGCGATGAGTTAGAAAAAAAAATTGCTATGTTGCATGATTTGATGTCGACCATTGTCTTGCTAAACAAAACCTTCAAAAGTGCGGAAAACAAAACTGCGAAAAAAAAATAGAGAAAAATCCCAAAGATCTATCTAGAATCGAAATCATAAAAAACAACATACAAACAAAAGGGATTATTATTATTATTTTTTTTGATGAAATATTCTTACTGGAAATATTGTTTTAGGGCTTGGCCATTCACTGGAAGGGCATCAGTTTCCCCCCTTAGATTCTGCATCCGTTACGTGCCTGCCCCAATCTTTTCAGCCACTTGGAAAGGTCCAAGCCACATATTTTGAAATCTAGAATGCTTCCCTTTCGATTCATTTTATCTGTCCCACTTTAGGACTAGGTCTCCTACTTCAAATTTATTCTCTTTATCCTTATGCTTATCAAACCATATTTTCACTATTTGTTGGTGAGCTAGGAATTTTGACTTAGCCTTTTCTCTTTCTTCCTCTATCATGAGCAGAGTGTTGATTCTTCATTGTATGGCTGATGAAGGCTCCTTGCTGGAATCTTGGGCTAGTTGAATAGATGGAAGATAGATCCCATTTGGGAGGATGGCTTCTTTCCTGTAGACCAGAAAATACAGGGAATTTCCTATAGCTTCTTTGGGTGTGACTCTATCGGCCCATAGAGCGTTATGGAGTAGATTATGCTAATTCCTTTGGTTATCTGCAACCATCTTTTTTAATATCCTCACTAGGTTCCTGTTAGTTGATTCTGCCACATCATTTCCCAGGGGACAATAATTTGCCGAATACCTAATTATGATTCCTTTTTCCAGAGAAAAATCCGTCAAAAGGGTGGAAGAACAATAAGCAACATTATCGAAAACTAGGATAGAAGGGACACCAAACCTTGTGATCATCTGTTGTTCTATGAATTGGATCACTACTTTTTCATTTACATGAGTCAAAGGGATGGCCTCCACCCATTTTGTGAAATAATCGGTAGCAGTAAGAATGTACTTATGCTATCTTGAAGAGATGGGTGTAATTTGCCCTATGATATCCAACCCCCATAGCTCAAAAGGCCTCGAGACAGTCACAGGTTGGAGTGGGACTGTTGCTATCTTCTCCTTCCCTGTGCTCATTTGACAGGTTTTATAGTTTCTAGCGTATGTATGAGCGTCTTTAAACAAGGTGGGCCAATAATAGTCAACTCTTAGAATTTTATGAGCGGTGGTGTTTCTTGCGAAATGTCCCCCGGCGGGGCCATCATGGATCTCCTTCATCAGTTTGTCTGCGTCTTCACGTTCGAAACATCTTAATATTACCCCATCATAATTTATCCAGAAGAGTATCGAACTTATAAGGTGATATTGTGCATATTTTAACCTGAGATCTCTCCTTTCCCTAGGATTGAGATTTTCCAGACAAGTCCCATGGTGTAGGAGATAAGTTAAATCCTTATACCAAGAATTTTGTGCTAGGGAGATGTATGATACTTCGCCACACCATAGTGCCATTTAATTATCCCATCCACAATCTTCATTTACTTGGTCTTGGGCTTCGGCTACAAGTCTACATAACCCTTGTCCTTTTACTAGTTTGGAAGGTTTTATATCTAGATCAAATTCCTGGACTACTGCCATCCAATTCCATCTTCTTTCCCCCATTTCTTGCCGGGTAAACAAGGATCAGACTAGGGGCAGCACAATCACTTTAGTGTGGTTCTTGAGCATGTAAGACCTGAAATGTTTTACTGCCTTATATACCGTATAGGCTTGTTTGTCTATAGCAGGATAATTGAGCTCAACTCCTTGAATATTAGTACTCATTAATGACACTGGGGCCTCGTTGTTGTCAACATCCTTCTGAGTTAAAAATGCGGCTAACGATTGGTCGGAGGCGAAAGTATAGAGGAAGAAGTCTCTATTGAAATCGAGACTTCGCAACACCGAGGAAAGGGGAGTTGAGCTATGGCCTTAATCCTTTCTGGGTCTATGTGAATGTTTGCTTGAGATATAACGTGACCTAACAACTCACCTTCCTCAACACCGAAGACAGTTTTATTAGGGTTTAAGGATATACCCTATTTCCTACACCTTTCAAAAATATGAGTTAAGTGTTGGATGTGCTCTTCTCTATTCTTTGAATACATTGTTACATCGTCTAGATATAATACCAGACATTTATTGATTAGTCCCTGGAAAGCTATGTCCATGGCCCTTTGGAAGGTCTCTCCTACATTAATTAACCTGAAAGAAATTCGTTTATAAGCGAAGGTTCCCCACTTCGTTCGGAAGGTGGTTTTTAAACGGTCTTCCTCTGAAACCAGAACTTGGTTGTAACCTGAGAAATCGTCTAGTAGAGAGAAAATATCTGAGCCAGACACAGTCTGCAGGAGTTGTTCCATTGACGAGACTAGTTAATTGTCCTTTTCTGAAGCTCTATTGAGGTTCCTAAAATCTACGCATAGGCGGATCTCTCCCGACTTTTTCCTCACCGAGACAAGATTTGCTACCCATGCGGAATGCCTAACCTAGAAAATGATCTTGGCATCTAAATTTTTTTTTAATTCCTGATACAGAGAGGTTACATGGATGGGTGATACTTTCAGAGCTTTTGTTGGAAAGGTTTCACTCCGGGTTTTAACAGGATAATGTGTTGAATGATGTGGGTATCATACATTTTCAGATCTCGATAGGACCATGCAAAGACATCTTGGTATTGTCTGAACAATTTGAGATAAGATTTCCTTTCCTCTTTGGATATAGTCTTGCCGAGATTCACATTCTTTGGTTTTTCTGAGGTTTGGAGATTTATAGTTTCATGCAAGGGACACGAGCTACCAATCTTTGCGTTTTTAGGCCCCTTAAATCGCTCTTTTAAATCAAACAAATTTTCTAGATTAGCTATACCTTTCAGGATTGTGTGAGAATTTGATTTATCGACAGGTTGTCCTATCCTAGGATCGATCTCTGTTGATTGCTCTTGGAACACTTCATCGTCAATAGCCAAATCTTTGAAATTGTCTTGGTTAGTCAGGAATTTTATGATATGTTCATCTCCTTCAAAGAATTTCCAATTAGAAATGTTATTAGGCACCGACAGTTTGTAGAGAAGCTCCATAGTGAAGGAGGAGGCTTCATAATCTTCTAGAGGCGATAGCCTAGAAGCAGCTGTGGACAAGGAGTCAACAAGAATATTGTTTGCTCTGGGGATCGTTGTAATATTGAAGGCTTCAACATGTTCTACCAACCTATGCACCTCCTATTGATAGTTCTTTAGGTGAGGAGAATTGTAATGTATAGTATTTCTTACTTGTCTAATGATGATTTCAGAATCTCCGAAAACCTTCAATTCTTTGACATTCAAGTCTATATCTTTCTTTAATCCTTGTACTAGAGCTTCATATTTGATATTGTTGTTTGTACATTCAAATTCTAGCCTACAAGATAGGAAATAATGTTTACCTTTATGATCAATGAGGATGCACCCTTCTCCTGATTCTTCTTGCGATTTAGATCCATCAAAATATAAAGTCTAAATTTGTGAACGACAATCACCCTTTTCCTTTTCCTTGTTAATTTCTTGTTCTCCTATCTTTTGTTCTGTAATCTCTAGTGCAGGGTCTTGACAAAAAAGGGTGTCTTCTTTCGGTATCGGAAATTTATCCTGGAAAACCATTTCAGATTTTTGAGTGAGGGGAACAGCAGACAAGAGAGGAGAAAAGTTTCTGAAGTGGGATTCGTAGGAATAATTGTCCAAAACGGGGAAGTTCGTGGATGAGGGTTCGTTTAGGGTTTCTAGATCAATGACCATGTGTTTCAGATATCTCTCCCTATCGATTCTGATCATGTTCTTGTATCCCTTTAGTGGTATCCAAAGGTGTGCCTAGTATGTACTGAAATATCCGTTTAACTTTTCAGACCAATCTCGACTCAATAATAACCCATAGGCCTCTGGAATATCTACCACAATGATGTCGATCACTTGCACAAATTTGGGGTGTGTAGCTATTCTGATCATTACATCTTTGAGTTCTCCCATGACCTTGACCCGGGTTCTGTCTAGTTGTATGACATGTTTATCACTCTTGAGAGGAACACCATTTAACTTTCTTCAAATAGAAAAAGGCATAACGTTGGAAGATGCCCCAGAATCTACCAAACAATTGTGAAGGTTTCTGTTGAAGACTTCAAACGTTAAGAGGAACGGTGGGACAAAAGGTTTTTCCTTTCTATCTTCCAATCAGGTGTCCACAGTTGGTTTTCTCACAAGATCTATGGGAGATAGAGTTATTTCCTGACCATTTCCCGTGGTCGGGTTTTCTACTGAGTTCAAAGCTTGTAACAAAAAGTCCTTCTGTTGAGGAATCTCGCATATGTCCATAACTGATATATTATCCTTTAACTTCTTCAAATCTTCGACCATGCTATAATCCAGCTTGGGCGATTCCTGGGTATGGATGCTTATAGGGTTTTTACTAGGACCAAAAGGTGTTTTCGGGCGATCGACAATTGCCTTACTCCTCGAGGTCTGGGTGGCAGCGGTACCTTTCGAGACAAGAGGACCCTTACTACGTGTCTGTATCACCGAGACTTTTGCGGGTTGTTTCTAAGACTCAAATAGGTTGTCAGAATGCATGATCAGGTCAAGATCCCATATCAACATGGTTGTATCTTGTGGTGGATCAATCTCTTCCTGGTCAATAATATTCATAGCCGAACTGCTTGGCTGTTTGGTCAGGGAGACTTCCTCTAGAAATCGATTGGCCATCAAATTCATGGAATGCACCCATTGAGGGTAGTCTCTTTTCAGAGTGGTTTTCCTGGTGATAAGTACAGAAAGAATCAGATGCAAAATTCCCTAGATCAATATTTAAGTTAACTAGGGGAGATTCAATTTCCTTGAATGGTGGGTTCCTCTTAAAAAAAGGCTTGTAGGTCCTTTGGCCTTGGTTTCCCTCCCCTGCATTCCTCTCCATGTCTATGATCCGTTTGATAATTTCTTAACCATGCATTGAATGTATTCTATGTCCCCATTACCATTGTCGGGAGTCTACTCTATTTGTTTCCCCGACGGTCTAGCCAAAAGGAGTCCTCTCCTGGGGGGAGGCTGAGCTTCTTTCTTAACTAGAGAGACCTAGCCCTCTTAAAACCCTTTCATCTGGAATTCTATCATTTTGGCTTCTTCAAAATTTTCATCCAGGGTTCGCTTGACATCTCTTTTTACAAACATAGAAATAGAAGCTGAGAGCACATTAGCATAAACCTCGATTTGTAATTCCTGGGTTAGTTTCACTTCGGGCTAAAACTTGTTTAAGGTGGTCATGAATATTTGATTGAAATCTTTGACTCTTTCTTTCGAACTCATGGTGGCGGCGAATAACTCAACCATCATAGCTCCCATAGTAGTTTCCTCTGCAAATTTATCTAGAAAGTCCTTTTGAAACTTGGTCTAGCTAGTTATAGATCCTACTGGAAGATTAAAATACCACGTAGAAGATGAATTTTCAAACATGTAGGGGAAAATCCTGCAAACTACGTCTTCATGTTGGACGTTCATAAGTTTGATCGCTAGTATAAATTTTTTGATATGATCTTCAGACAATCCAGAGGTTTCGAGATTGAACTTAGGCAACAACTTCTCTGGATGTCGAGGAAGGTTATGGACTGGTCTCAGGAGGGCCAAAGCGTCTCTAGATAACTAGGGTTGATTGTTCAAAGGTGGGTTCCCCCTTTCATAATTATGGTCATTGTTTCCTTCCATATCTTCAGACTCTGAGTTAAACTCCTCTTCTTCCAAGAAATCGTCTGGTTCAGAGATGTCGCCGGCTGGCGTTTCGGGTATCAAATTAAGAGGTTCTTGGATTTCGGTAATCACAAAATCTATTAAGTCTTCTACCGAGTGTACAAAAACCTCATCGAGAGTACTAACCACTAGTCTACTTTGTTGTTTTCTTCGAGGGAGTATGGGAGCTAAGGACAACGCACCAATCTGTCAGGTGTAGGCTCTTGTGATTCTTCTAAATTGATTTACTTCCTCGTGAGGAAGAGCGTAAGGTATTTCAGGGTGAAAAGGTTCTTCCTTGGGCTAGGGTGAGTTACTCATTCCAGGAGTATTCGGCATGTGTGGGTTGTCTTGGGAATGACTATCCATGCATGTGGGCTGTTATGAATCTATAGGCTATTTGAAATGCTATATAAAATACATATTCAGCCATTCATTCTCAGGCCCTCCTTCTAGCGCCAATTTTGTTGATCGGTCTCAAATCCCTAGTTCAACAGTAGGAACCAAAACTGCCACCGAGGCCCAATTAGACTCTACAACGTTTGGAATGGAATGGTTCTCCAGATCTTGTGATTTGGCCAATTAATTGATGGAATTTAACATTTTCTTGTGAAGGCTCTTCCTTCAGTTTAGACTATCTCTTTTTGTATTTTCTCTTGGACGAGACCGATGTGAGGTGTAAGCCAGTATAAACCAACTTGGAAACAAAACATAATTAAGTTCTAACTATTGGGGAAGAGGCTAAGCTTGGGATAACTCGCTACTCAAACATCCAGACGACAATTCTATACAACATGCCTAGTACTAATACGTTAACCATGTGAGCATCCAATTACTATCTGAGACTACTAATTATAAGAAAGAAAACACATATGAAATAAGATAACGACAAGCAAATTAATTCATCTACCATAATCATTCATCACATAATCACACAACTATTCATCATCTTCATCATTAAAGAAAAGAACAACAAAGCATTGCACCAGATAACTTGACAATAAATTGAACAACTCTTACTTGTTACATCTATTCATGAAACGATATAGGAAATAGTTCTTCTTTGCGTCCACTCACACATGCATTTGATAAAAATAACTTTGTCTTTGGTCTAGAAGGACTTCTCAATTCATAGCAACTTCAAAATAATTCTTAACAACCAGAAATAAAGAGTTCTTGCAACAAACATCGACCCCTAACTAATTGATCAATGTCTTTATTTATAATGTAAAGTTTAACTGAAATTAACAACTAAGTGCAGTTTAAGCAAAACAAAATTCGCCACGTGGCATCCTATACTAACAATTTCTTTAACATTCATCCCGAGATATCTCTTGAAAAGGGTGATTTCTCTCATACTCAGACCAACTGATAAACAAATCTTCACAAGTTTGGGCCGATGGAAATTTGTGCTGTTCCATCGGAGCCGCATGTATTCCTCTGATGTCCATCGCATGTGTCTAGTACTTCACTAGACTGGATTTCAAGTGTTGTAGCATGGTTCGATATCTAATTGGATGCTCTACAAATCATTGCACTTGCCCTGGCCTTGCGTCGATCATCTTTACGAGCTCTTCGGTCCATAGTGAATCTTGTTTGGCATGTGACTCAAGTACGTCGCTTAGGTCGACGAAGTTTTCGGGGGTGGTGAACTTGGGGAGTTCGATATCCTTCATTACTTTATTAATTTTATCCCAGTGCTTCTTGCATTTGATCCACTACTCTTGGATTTCTCGGTATGGGTCCCGAGACATTTTAGCCCAGTATTCGGCTGATTGCTTCATGCGATTAAGACTACTTTTTCCTACCATTCGAATGCCATGTTCTTCTTTGTCTTGGACCTATTGGACTGCACTAATGTACTTGAGTCTTTATACTTCTTGCTGCGCCCTTTCATCCCATCGTTCCATATCCTTGCATGTCACGAGTGCCATGAGAGTGTCATCTTGGAACTCAACTATTTTCGCAGTTAAAAGGTGTCTTTCTTTCTTGAACTCGTTGTAAGCTTCTTCGAACTCACCTTTTAAGTACACAGTGGCCTACGTGGTTCCTTTATCGTATTCAGCCAGATGACACAAGTGTTCTATCTCCTTTAGGGGGGCGGCTAGCTCCTTTTCATCCCTTTTAGCCCTGTCCAGGGTGGCCTCTAAGAGTGCCTCCCCCATGCCGATAAGTTCATTCGTCTGGGCGTATACAATGTTTATCAAGTTCTCCTCTGTAGTAACAAAGACAGAGTGATCCAATGTGATATTTATTTTATTTGCAGTCCTTTGAACGATGGCCTTTCTCTTTCGATCTTAGTAGATCGCATAGATATCTGCTACCTCATCTACCAGTTCGGGTATCTACTGTTCACCCCATGTGAGTATGTTTCTGAGGCTACCGATGGTGTATACTTGTTCAAGATTGGGCTCCTAAACTTCCTCACTATTCCTTGAAGACCCAACCTCTACCTATCGCTCATTGGGGGTTTGAGTATTGAGTGGAATAATGATGTCGGGTAGAGACTTGTTACTTACTTGCTCGTTGGCTGCAGAACCGCTGATTTCCTTTCGCGGGGATTCTTTCTGTGGCTGATCCAATTCGGGCTTGTCCTTCATATCTGCTCCAGTCTTCGATGTGTCGGGTGTCTTTTGCTTTGAGGCCACTTTCAACTTCTGTTTCTTTTTGCGGGACCTCCTTTGTTTTCACTTCGAGCTCAGGAGATAAAGTCTTCTCAGGTCCTTTTTCCTCTTAGACATGCATAGGGTTGTCGTGAGATGACTCCGAGCTTTCATCATTACTATATGTAGTTATAAGCTTGCTCAAAGGATTGGGCATGTATGTTTCTACTGACACCCGGCCTGTCTCTGGTTGAGTCATCCCACCTACCAGTGAAGTGACCGATGATGTTGTAGAATCAAGGTCGTCTGACCTATTGGTGTTACCAAGGTTTGTAAAATCGGGGCTGCTTGTCTCTGTCCGGATTCCTTCTGGGCTATTGGTTGGAAGCCTAGGTGTTATGATGAGGTCCAGATTATCCTGCATCCACTTCATTAGGAGCTGAGCTTGCTACCACATAAGTCCCCCCATCCCCTTTACAAATTGAACCTCAGTGGAATCCCTGATTCATACCGGGGATTCCTGATAAACTTTTTCTACTTCGATGGCTTCTTGGGGATCGCCCACCGCTTCACTTGGTTCAAATGCTACCCTTCCTTCTCGAGTCCTAATAATTTATTGAGCCATTTTCTCCAAGGATGTCGCTTGCTCCTCCCAACTCATGGCCTTGAATCTAGTTGTTTTAGGATCAACCATCCTTACTGCCACCTCATTCCAGTCTTGGGAATTTTTCGGTGAAAATTTCATCTTCAAACTGGTCATGGGCATAAGGACAACATGATGATACCTGCGATGCATGTTTTAGGTCTAGACCCTTGGGATCGTGCTTGCGAAAATGGCCAGTCTAGAATCAGAATTCCAATTGACTTATCCCCTCTTGCTTAGCCTTCGCGGTGTCCTTGACCATGTAGAAACCAATATGAAACCCATAAGGTATGAAGGCCCACTTCTTGTCTTTTACTAAAGTGGCGTTATAGCCTTGCAACATGACCTGATAACAAATTTCCCCTAACACTAGTCAATTGGGGACATATATGGGTAACAAATGGGGTGGCCCTGTGGCGCCAAAAACCCTGATGTAGGTCTTTATCTCATCTAGATACCAGTGACCTACTTTCGATACAACCTTTTTTCCTTCATCCGACAACCTTGGGCACTCTTTCTTGAACAACAAGGAATAAATGCATGCAATAAACTTGTCACAGATAAGAGAAAAGGATTGTTGGAGCATAATCCTAACTTACATTAGTTTATACCTAGATTAGACTCCTAGATCTTGGTTAATACATTCATTTACACTTTATTTCACTTAATTTGGCCACATAGAGAAGAAGGGCACCTCATCCCTAGATTTTAGGGAAAATTGCTAATTTTAGATCAAGACTCAACTCCCGATTCTTGATTTTCTTGATTTTTCTTGATTTATTCTTGATTTATTCCAACTCCCCCATGAAAAACTCATATATTATTGGGGAATGCGCACCTCCTCTTTGAGTGAGATATTTATTCCTTAATTAATGATTATTGCCGTTACTATTATTAATAACTACTATTTCGGGTCAGTTAAGTGAGTTGGAACTGCTTCTCTTGTCAGTTAAGTGAGATTAAGTGAGCTAATGCAAATCACTTAACTCTTGTGGAAATTAATGAGTGTGTGACATGTATCTTTAGTGGTCTAGGTCGAACTATGTGGTCTCCCTTAGCTTATGACACCTATTTTAGCTATTTCTAGTTTTTTTTTTACTAGAATTTCTATGTTGGAAATTCTATATATTCACCTCCTCTCTTCTTTTTTGAGGATGGTTTCTCATGTATATTAATTTTTGATTAATATAATTCTTTGATTTATGGAGAAAAAAATTTCTCTCATCTCTTGAATATCAACAAATTGTTTGTGTTCAATTTAACTAGAATTCTAGATCTATCGGGGTTTCTGCAGGAATTCTACAAGGATTTCTTGTACCTGTTTTCCCATAAGATGCTGAAGTATACATGGAATGGGAGCTCGAAGGAGTGATAGTTTAATTTCATTCTAGAAAAAATGTTCCTAGTGCAGATGATGTCCAAGATATATGAGGCCATGTAGAAGGAAAGGGTTTCTCCCTCTTTCATCGTCTGGGCTTGTCATATGCAAGTGCTTAGCTGTTTGGAGATGATGGCACCCCAATTGAAGGTCGTGCCTGAAATGGCTACCGTATAAGATAGAGGAATCCAAGCCTTTGAAAACTGGGAGCAATATTTCTCCTCATGCAATCTGTAGAGGAGAGACATCAGGTATATATATGGCTCCCTCAGGTTAGCCGTTGGGTACCAGTCGAAGGTTTGGTTGGTGAAATTTTTATCTTCTATCCACCAAGATTCCATTATATTATTGGTGTCATGATTTTTATAGAAACTCAAAACAAATTCAATGCTTAAACGTTTCTCCGGTTCCCTGAGTTTGTAGTAACTCTGAACTTCGACTGGGAGGAAAACACCGATGCATCTTCCATTGTCGTCGTTAATTAAACACCTCTGTGCATCGGTGTGATCAATAATCCATTTCAAGAGTTTGATGCAGGGGAATACCGAAGTACTACTTGCCACCATGTGAAAATAGGCCTTGCAGACATTCGAGAGAACTTCATCGTCGAGTATTCTCGTATCAGGATCACTGTGCGGGGTATACTCGAGGGGTTCTTCCTTCTTGATTTTCTTAAACAATTATTCCCAGCGAGGGAATACTATTTTTTCCCCAATGTTCACCTCTCTATATCCAAAGGTCGGGGGATGGACAAAATCCTTTTTGGTGGTTGTCTTAATGATGAGCACCGATTTTGGAGTGAATTCCAATTGCCTCACAATTGTTGGGGAGAAACCTTCTCCTGCCTCTGGTTCTTTTGGCTTTGGCGCTCTTGGGGATTTCCTGGTGGTGGGTTTCTTTGGATGCATCGTACCTGAAACTGAAAACGATCCTTTGAACATGCGTATAGAGTAGCGTTTGGTGGAAACATATCAAATGAAGTGTAAAACACCATAAGCCTATACATACCTATAATGCTTGCTAAAATTGTTGTTTAATACACACTGAACCTTGGAAGCCTTCTCCAGATTGCTAGTGTTGCTCCTCTGTGTGCTCTAAATGCCTTGTTGCAAAAAATAGGTTCATACACAATGACTCAAAATAATATAATGGGAGAGATCCTACCAGTCATATCAATCAGTTAATACGAGTAATGAATGCAATTCAAAACAAACTGTTGTTGAATCTCTGCAAATAAATTCTAACTTGGTTGACAGCGAGGGGTAGAGGGAGATGCATTGTATCGATAGGCTTAAATAGTCCCGTTTGATTTGCGCATGAATTAGAAACTAATGCATGATCCACAAATTAACTAACATTTTAAATGCGTCGTACCTAACCTATCTTATGGTTGAAACACCTCATCACATCATGTCTCTCCGGTGGACAGATCGGGGATCAGTGATATGCTTGTGTACTTTTTCGTTGGTGCCCTGCTGAGACAACCTCCAGTGTCGAAAGTTATCAGGGATTGACGATTAGGGATAGTTCGAGTGCATAGTTTCTTTGCGTGTTATCACCTTCGTAAATCTCTTACACCGAAAACATTTCGGGAGTCAGCGATAGGTGATACCACTCTTTTACTTTAACAACACTTACTCTTCTCGTTTTTCTGTCGATGCTGAACGGATCTGTCTTCGATGATGTTTGTCGGGTATACTCGAGGGGTTCTTCCTTCTACCGATGCTGGTGAAATTTGGTGCTTGGCTATTTTGGTTTTCTCAAGCGATTTTCGTCACTTTTAATCTTTCCTGATGTCGAATTTCCTAAGCACGTTGGGGAAAAATTTAGACTATCGATTCCTTAAATAAGTGTTAGTCCCTTTTAAAGTTAATATTATTTTCACATGTTCAAGCAGACTTTAAATGACTCAACATGAAAAGATAAATGATAAGCACAGGCAACAGTTTCATACTGAAATGCAATCAGACAGTGCGAAAGATAAAGTGGTACCCAAAAAGTAAAAAATTGACATAGACCTTTTTAGGGTGTGTTGAGTTCTCAACACAACCCGACTTCCCAAAATTTTTTACAAAAAATGAATAAGGGAAACGTATCTTGACGAAGAAAAACCACCAGAATGGATGGAGGTCGAAATTAAAACAAAATAATTCGACATATCAAACAAATATTGCCCAAAAATGGTTCAAATAGGTGATTATTGGACAAAAAAGCAAATAGATGACATAATCAACCTGCTAAAAGAATATCAAGATTTTTTTTCCTACAACTAAAAGGACTTGAAAGGACTTGTGGAGGAAATGGGAGAGATGAAGATTGAACTCATTCCAGGAGAAAAGCCAATAAAACAACAAACATACAAACTAGTCCACAAATATAAGTCGATCTTCCAAAAAGAGATCGAAGGAATTCTACAAGCATGTATTATTTACTCAATTGAAAAATCAGAATGCGCAATCCCCATGGTGATGCAACGAAAGAAACGTGATCCGAAAAGACTAAGAATTTGTGTCGATTTCAGGGGACTCAATAAATTGACCATGATAGATCTGTTCCCTACCCCCTTCACCGATGAAATAATTAATGAAGTTGCTGGTCACAAATGCTGCTCATTTACCGATAATTTCTGAGGTTATAATCAGGTGTTGATAGAAAAATAAGATAAACCAAAGACAAAATTCATCTTAGAATTTAGATCCTTCGCCTACAAAGTCATGCCATTTGGAGTGAAGAATTCACCAACAATCTTCTCAAGAATAGTTGTGAAAGAATTTCAAGAGTATATATATAAAACTATGGATGTCTACTTTGACGACTGGACGATATTCAACCTATTTAATAATCATATGCAATGGCTTAGGCTTATGATAGAATGGTGCAGGAAAATCCAACTATTGTTAAGCATCAAGAAATGCATATTTTCTACACCAATTGGAATCTTGTTAGTACGTGTGGTATGTAAATACAAAGTAAAGGTCGACATGGAAAATATTAAAATTATTCTTGACTTAAAGCCTCCTGTGAACCAAAAACAAATCAATTTTTTCCTAGGACACACTGGATACTATAGAAATTTTATATACCACTATTCGAACATCACATTTCCAATGGATGAACTTATATGAAAAACAATAGAGTTTATATGGAGCCAATATTGTCAGGATTCCTTTGAATTCCTAAAAAGGAAGCTGGTTGAAGCTCCAATACTAAAATTTTCTAATTGGTTGAGAAGGTTTCATGTACATGTCAATGCTTCCAATTTTTTTGTAAGGTCAGTCCTATCATAGCCATACAATGACACAATCGATTATTCAAATGCATATAGAAGTCGAAAATTGAACAAAGAATAAATACACTATTCAACCACAGAAAGGGAAGTCTTATCAATGATATTTTCTCTACAGAAGTTTCATCATTACTTACTTGCCAATCCATTTACATTTTTTATAGACCATCAAGCATTGAAATATTTGGTTAATAAACCGGTCGACCAAGGAAATATTTTTCGTTGGTTACTTTTATTTTAGGAGTTTGAGTTTGACGTAATCATATGACCTGGAAAAAAGAACGTTTGACTCGGCCACCTGTCACAACTTGAAACAGGAGAAGACCCAACAGACATTGACATGACCTCTAAGATGCACACTTCTTCTAACTCGAAGCTTCTCCTAAGTATTTAGAAGATGTAGAAAATTTCTTAGAAGAAGGAAGGCTCCAGAAGATCTTCTGACAAACAAAAAGAAAGTACTATCCTTAAAATTTGCACCTTTTACAATCATAAACAGGTATCTATACAAAATGGGAATCAATGACGTTCTAAGGAGATGCATTCCTGAACATGAAAGGGAAGACTTCCTTAATGAGGATCACACAGGACCAATTGGGGGTCACTTGTAGGCCAACACGACAGCTAGAAAGATACTACAAGAAGGCCTATGGTGTTCAAATCTACCTAAATACTGTCAGGATGAAGTTATAAGATGTGATATTTTCCAAAGACTTGGGAGACCTATGTGGAAAAATGAAATTCCTCTGAGTTCATTAAATCCTAATCGAACATTTGAAATCTAGGCCATCGAATTTATTGGGCCATTTCCATAGAGGGAAAGAAGAACCAACTCTAAGTATATCATCACTACTGTAGAATATGTGACTAAGTGGAAAGAAGCTGAGCCAATCAAATCATGTACCAAAGAGTTCACAAAAAAATTCATCTACGAGAATATAATCACAAGGTTAGACTGGCCTCTTACACTAATTAGCGACCAAGGCACACACTTTGTGAATGAAACAATTAAAGTCCTGCTAGAAAGTTTTTTGATCGACCACAGATGAATGATAACCCACCACCCACAAGAAAATGAGGTGGTTGAATCTTTTAACAAAATGTTACAGAAAGTAATTACAAATATTTGCGGCATAGACAAATATGACTGGGATGAAAAAATTCATGCAGTACTATAGGAATATAGATTAACATATAAACGATTGATAGGTATGACTCCATTCAATATTGTCTATGGACAAGAAGTTGTTATTCCCTTGCACTTCTGGACCAATTTCAACAGGGTTGAAACTATAAAAAAATTTGACTACAGTAAAAATATGAACGAACGACTGTACCAATTGAACAAACTGGAGGAAGGAATACTAATCAAAATGCATCGTGAAGAGGTCTAGAAGCAACAATAGATAGCCTGGCATGATTGAAATATAAAGAAAAAATATATAAAAAATGGATATTTAGTTTTGATGTATGACAATCATATAAAAGGTAAACCAAGAAAACTAGAGACAACATGGCTTGGGCCTTAAGTCGTCAAAGATATTCAAATGAATGGAGAATTCCAACTCATAACACTATTGGTGCACCCATTGAAAAAATAAATTAATGGTGCCCATCTAAACAAGTATCACCCGTGAAGGATAAGAACCCCGTTGGAAAAACATAGCAAGGAAATTCCAATAAGAATGTAAATCCAACATTCTGGTCGAAATCAAAACAATATTGACTAATCGTGTACTTATGAAAATAAACCCTGCTTAGTTTTATAAACAAAATTTGGTTATAAAAATTCAGGTATAGGAAACCATCAAAGAAAATTTAAGTATTAAATATCCATAAAAGCATCAAAGATAAATCAATAAAGAATGATTATGGAAAGAGGAAGAAGTCCTTGATCGAGCCCGAGAAAAATAAGATGAAGACATTGTTAGGATATTTAGACACTTAGGAGTTAGTTAAGATCTACTTGGTCTAATATGTCGTTAGGTAAAAGTGTGTTTCTTTAGTATGCATTAGTATGCATTTGTAGTTAGGA
>JZKD02S2012283.1:0-12019 GCA_000966675.3 Picea glauca
GAAATCAAGGGTAATGCACCAATATGGTGATGATCCCAAGGAAAGTGCACATTAGCTAGTGATGATCCCAATGTTTCATGGTGATAAAACCAATGCATCATCTAAACTCAACTCAAATAATCAAACTGAATTGTCAACTGAAAGAGAATATTCTTCAGGTGGAATATTCTCCCCTAAAATATAGGAGAGTGGATAATGACTAATTATAACTAATAAACAAGGAAAAACCTTAGCAAAAATAAATCCTAGCTATGTGTGAAGTAACTCCAACATGAAGAAGGAAATTGCAGAATACATCACCAGATGTATGGAGTGCAAGAAGGTTATGGCTGAACATAGGCACCTAGCAGGGTTGGTACAACCATTTCCCATTCTTGAGTGGAAGTGGGAAGTGGTGAGAATGGATTTCATCACAGCATTTCTGAGAACCGACAAGAAGCATGATTCCATCATGGTGGTGATAGATAATCTTACGAAAGCTACCCATTTTATTCCATTGAAGACCACTCACAAGGCATCTAATGTTGTAGATATTTATATGAGGGAAGTAGCATGATTGCTTGGTATTCCCAAAACAATTGTTTCTGAAAAAGACCCAAAATTTACCTCAAATTTCTTGAAGGAGTTATTCAAAGGGTTTGGAGTAAATCTAAACTTCAGCACTGCTTATCATGTTGAGTCTGATGGGAAGATGGAGAGGGTGAACCAATTGATAGAAGATATGATAAGGATGTATTCAATGGAAAAACCATCTAAATGGGAAGACTACCTAGTTAAGTTAACTAGTCTAGTCTCTTAGGAAGTTACGGGAGTGAACTGCCGCCTAGTTGAGCTAACTAGTCAACTAGTCTTCAGTTAGCTAACTGGACAGAGATTAGTGAGGAGTTAACTCAAGAAATCAAGGGTAATGCACCAATATTGTGATGATCCCAAGGAAAGTGCACATTAGTTTGTGATGCTCCCAATGTTTCATGGTGACAAAACCAATGCAACATCTAAACTCAACTCAACTAGTGAAACTAAAGTGTCAACTGAAAGAGAATATTATTTAGGTGGAATATTCTCCCCTAAAATATAGGAGACCAGATAATGACTAATTATGACTAATAAACAAGGAAAAACCTTAGCAAAAATAAATCCTAGTTGTGTGTGAAGTAACTCCAACATGAAGAAGGAAATTGTAGAATACATCACCAGATGTATGGAGTACCAGAAGGTCATGGATGAACATAGGTGGCCAACATGGTTTCTATAGCCATTTCCCATTCCTGAGTGGAAGTGGGAAGTGGTGACAATGGATTTCATCATAGGATTTATGAGAGTCGACAAGAAGCATGATTCCATCATGGTGGTGGTAGATAATCTTACAAAAGCTGCACATTTTATTATGTTGAAGACCACTCACAAGGAATCTAATGTTGCAGATATTTATATGAGGGAAGTAGCATGATTGCACGGTATTCCCAAAACAATTGTGTCTGACAAAGACCCAAAATTTACCTCAAATTTTTGGAAGGAGTTATTCAAAGGGTTTGGAACAAATCTGAACTTCAACACTACTTATCCTCCTGAGTCTAATGGGAAGACAGAGAGGGTGAACCAAGTGATAGAAGATATGCTAAGCATGTATACGATGGATAAACCATATAAATGGGAAGACTACCTAAACTTGGTAGAATTTTCCTACAACAATGGGTATCAAGCATCACTGAAGATGAGCCCGTTTGAAGCACTTCATGGTAGAAAGTGAAACACCCCACTAAGTTGGAATAACCCAACTGATAGGGCAGTGGTTGGGATAGAGTTTCTCAAGGAAATGGAAGATCAAATGTTGAATATTAAGAAAAATTTGAAGGTAGCCCAAGACAGACAGAAAATTTATGCTGATAAGAACAGAACCCACAGGGAGTTTAAAGTGGGTGATCATGTTTTCTTGAAAGTGAAAGCTAATAGAAATTCCCTGAAGCTGGGAAGTTGTTCCAAGTTGGAAGCTAGATATTGTGGGCCATTTGAAATCCTAGAAAGGATTGGACCAATTGCATATATGCTTTCATTTACTACATCCATGATTGTACATAATGTGTTTCATATTTCTTTACTTAAAACTATATATACATGATTTTAATCATGTAATTGATTGGAATGTGATTTAGGTGGAGCAAGAAGGCGTCTTCTAGGTGGATCTAGTGTGCATATTGGACCGGAAGATAAAACAACTCCGGAATCGATCCATATGGATTGTAAAGGTCCAATGGACATGGTACGGTCCTGAGGACATGACATGGGAGCATGAGGATGCTATGCGAGAAGAATACCCGCATCTTTTTGAAGATTTTGAAAATCTTGTTGATGTTGTGTAAATAATATGCACTAAGGACAGTGAAACAATAAGGGGAGGGGATTGTAATACCCCAAGGCTGAGCCCCTGTGAAATGTAGTGATGTTTGTAGGCTGGTGAGACAAGTAATTACAAGCTAGTAGGATTACGTGTTTAATAGGCCGAACAACCTATATGCTAAGGTCAGTGAGCCTTCTCTTTTATATGTAGTTATGAAAATTTATAATAAAATACATCGTTGCATGTAGATTGACCATGAAGAAAGAGTGATGGGGGACTAATATTCCACTAGGTAGGGAAAGGGATGGGACTCAGAGGCTAGGAAAGAGGGGCTAAGCTAGGGGATTAACCCAGGGGAGTATTATAATATATTCCTGATTAATTAAAATATTAGAGTGGGGAAAAATTAAGCCCAGTTATCCTAAGTTCCTGGGAAAGGGAAACAAATGCTAAATGGAGTCCATGTAGCTCCAGGAAGACAAGTGTTGACATAGGCTCATGTATTTAAAGATGGAGATTCATTTCGTTGGGGCAGTTCTCCCCATTCTTCCATCCTCACCTAACTTGTTGGCCTCTGTCATCAACCTCTGCATATTTTTAACTCTCCCTAAAACTAGTAACCCGACGAATTGATATGTGTTCTCCTGTGAAGCTTGACACATTTTTATGCGCATGAGCTATTTTATGTCTTAAATTTTGGTTATTTCCATTTTCAGTGTCCATGCCATTTTCTGTTGCTATCGTCACCCATGTGTTAACAAAATGTTGTTGTTTTCGTTGTTTTCTTCACCTTGCTGTAATTGAGTTGAAGATTGGTTGAAGAGGCGAGTTGTCAAGCCCGTGGTTGAAGAGGCAGGTTGTCGGGCCTATGAGAATCTCTCTCTAGGTGAGAGAGTTTGTTTGGAAGTGATTTTCTCCTAGATATATTCTAGTACCAACTATGGAGCTCTAAGAATTCATGATCTTGCCTTTTGTCGAGACCCTGAAAGGGGAAGTGGAGCAGTCGATGGACTATGGAACAATGAAGGTGCATATTCTCGGGGTGGAACAAGAATGTGGGGAATGATTTTTTGTGATTAGTGGGTGTAATAAATCTCCTAGAGAGAATCCTTCCAGTTGCACTGTGCAATTTCCTGTAGCCTCAGCCTAGTCTAGGATTCCCTTGCCCTGGGTGGAACTTAGTCCCAGCTTGGGGGTGACCCACTACTGAGCATGATGAGCAGCGTGGTCTAAGGATGGGAGGTTCATGGAAGGTCTGGACACAGTTGGTGGTTTTACTCCAGTTCAAAGATAAGTATCATTTTCGTGCTTAAATATGTATGTTATGCATGTCTGTGATTCTTGAAATGTTATCATGTGTTCCATTGCATGTGGCAATTACTGTCAATTCCATTCCAGTCTGTATGGTAGAAGTAATTATGTGTTATTTGATTTAAATTCATTAAATATGCATATTATATATATATGTTCCATAGTTGCATTGCCCGACCTATTGGTGGTTGGGGATGTTACAATATGGTATCATAGCTACATGATCTATGTGAAGTGTGTGAGTAGTGGTGTTGTCCGTCCTATTGGTGGTTGGGTACATTACAATATCAGCCACGCAGTTTAAGAAATGTATGAACAAAGGTTTCCAAATTTATGTTGTACACATAACTAACCTCTTAGGGGAAGAAAGAAAACCAAGTCTAGAAGACTTTACAATCCTACGTGGGTTCAGAGATGAAATACTAAAACTACCTCCAAGGAGAGAGTTAGATTTATCTATAGATCTACTACCTGGATTGGCCCCGATATATAAGGAACCTTATAGGATGAGCCTACCTGAATTAAGATAATTGAAAATTAAGTTACAAGAACTACTGGATAAGGAATATATCAGATCACATGTTTCTCCTTGGGGAGCACCAGTTTTATTCGTTAAAAAGAAATATGGGACTTTGAGACTGTGTATTGATTATCGAAAATTGAATAAAATGAAAACTAAGAATAAGTATCCCTTACCCAGAATTAATGACCTCTTTTACCAAGTTGGAGGAGGAAAGATATTTTCTAAACTAGATTTAAGTTTCGGTTATCACCAAGTCAAAATAAAATATGAAGATGTAAATAAAACAACTTTTAGAACACATTATGAACACTATGGTTTTGTCGTAATCCCATTCGGTCTTACTAATGCACCAACAACCTTTATGTGCTTGATGAATAGTATATTCAACCAATATCTGGATAAATTTGTGTTGTTTTTTATTGATGATATTCTAATTTTCTCAAAAATAGAAGAAGAACATGAAGATCATCTAAAAATAATATTGCAGACTTTAAGGGAACATAAGTTGTATGCTAAATTAGATAAGTGTGAATTCTACCAAAGAAAGATACTGTACTTATGACACATAATATCCGAAGATGGTATTGTTGTTGATCCAAGAAAGATAAAATCCATTATGGAATGGAATATCCCTAAGGACGTAGAAGACATTAAATCATTCATGAGAATCACTGGTTATAACTAGAGATTTATCAAAGGATTTTCCAATATTGCATATCCAATTACCTCGCTACAACAAAAGGGAATAAAATTCACTTGGTCACAAAAGTGTCAGGACAAATTTGATAAATTAAAAAGTATGTTAACTACAACACCTATCCTAAAGGTAGAGGATCCCAATAAATACTTTACAGTTTGTGTGGATGGAAGAAAAGAGGCATTAGGAGGAGTATTGACAGAAGACAGACACGTCATCTATTATGAGTCATGTAAAATGAAGGAACATGAATAAAATTATGTGACAAATGATTTCAAATTAGTAGTCGTAATTCATGCTTTAAAAATGTGGTGACAATATTTAATGAGAAGAAATTTTCTTCTATTAACCGACAATAGTGGTGTAAAGTATTTTTTCAGTCAACCAGATCTCAACGCAAGGAAAGCAAGATTGTTGGACTTTTTAAGCGAATTTAATTTCAAGGTATGACACATCAAAGGTAAGGAAAACAAAGTTGCAGATGCACAAATTCGAAGGACTAACAAAATCTATGAAATAAACATCAGCAAAGAAGAAAACCATATTGAATAGAGAATAAAATCAACAAGCAGTAATGACAAAAATTACATGAAAACATCATAATTGCTAGGAAATGATGAAAAACTGAACAAAATAGATTTGAGTTTAGACAAAAATGGATTGTTAAGGTTCAAAAACTGACTGTATGTACCAAATTCTATTGATTTAAAGACCACAATTCTTGACGAACTGCACAAAAAAACATATTCTGGTCTCCTAGGATACCAAAAAACTATAACATCCCTAAGAAAATCATTTTATTGGCCTAACATGAAGAATGAAACAACTGGATATTTGTCTAAATGCTTAGATTGTCAATAGGTAAAGGCTAAACATCAACACCTAGGAGGCGGTTACAACCTCTACCTATACCATAATGGAAATGGGATATTATCTCAATGGACTTCATCACAAGTTTGCCTAAGACTCAAAGACAAAATGACTCGATCATGGTAGTAATTGATAAACTAAGAAAATATTCACATTTATACCTGTGAAATCTACCTATAAATCGATTAATATCGCTGAAATTTTTATGAAAGAAATATTTAGATTACATGGAATTCCTAAGATGGTGGTTTTTGATAGAGATGTCAAATTCACGTCAAAGTTTTGAAGGAATTGTTTTCATGATTGGATACTAATATGAATTTCATCACAAGATACCATCCACAAATGGATGGGAAAACAAAATGAAAAAACCATATTATCGAAGACATGTTGCGAATTTACATAAGGATGAAACCAACTAAGTGGGAGGCGTACCTCCACTTAGTTTAATTTGCGTACAAAAATGGTTATCAAGCATCAACTAAGATGAGTCCCTTCGTAGCATTATACAGGAGGAAATGCACAACTCTGATTAGTTGGGACAATCCAGTTGACAGGATTATGGTAGGACTGGAAATGCTCCAAGAAATGGAAAAAATGGTAAAAATAGTACATCAGAACTTACAAGAGGCCCAAGACCAACAAAAAATCTATGCATATTTAAAAAGAAGACATCAGGTATTTCAAATCGGGGACCATGTATATATAAAATTCAAAGAAATAAGTAGTTATTTAAAGATAGGAAGTTGTTCAAAGTTGGAACCAAGATTTTGTGGCCCCTTCGATATTTTAACTCAAATCGAACTCGTGGCATACCAACTAGAACTTCTTGCAAATTTAAAAGTTCATAATTTTTTTCATGTTTCATTACTAAAAAGGTATATTCATGATCCTTATCACATCATTGATTGGAGCATGCTCTAGGTGGAACCGGAAGGAGAGTTCCAAGCGGAACCTTTGCACATTCGAGAAAGGAAATAAATTGTACTACGGAACAGAGCCATCACCAAGGTCAAAGTGCAATGGAAGCACTTTAGCCTTGAGGAGGCCACCTGGGATCTGGAAGAAGATATGTTGAAATATTATCCAACCCTATTCTGAGAGAGGAATGAAAACTGAAGAAAATGTTGTACTCAAGGGGGAGAGGATGTAATATCCTGAAATTTTAGATAATTAAATTCTATGTTGAATTTTGAAATAAATTTTTGTTTTTGGAAAATTCAAATTTGGAAATTATTTGGCAATTATGGAAAATTTAAATTTGGAATTTTTGTTTATGTAATTAATTATTTGATGATTGTTGGGAAAATATTTGACTTTCCCAAATGTCCTCTTTTATTGGACACATGTATGAGACAATTTTTTTAATAAATTTGATGTTGGAAGACAAATGGAACATCCAGGTTAAAAATAGTTGACCATGACTCTATGAGTGGGGAACAGGTTTGAGTTACCTCAAGGATGATTTTTACAAGTAGAAGAAGTGGAATTTGAACACTATCAGCCCCTAAAAATCAGGGACTTGTAAAGCTGCAAATTTCCCCAAGGAGGGAATGAAACACCTAGGCAGAAGAATGTATATATATACAACATATGTGGGAGGAAGAACGTTTCTTAGTATGTTGGGAATGGAAACTGTTTTTTTTTATGAACTCGATTAGTGTGAGGAAAAATATTTTCTTATTTGTTGATGGTGACTATAGATAATGAAGATCATTTAGTTTTCCCTTATGGATTCATGGTCAGGCTAGGCGCTGAGTAGGAAATGTGATGTTGGTTGTTCTATTATACGGTTGGGTTGAACGTGGTTGTTCCATTTGTGTTCCAACATCAATTTTTAGATATGTATCTCAGCTTGTATTCCTTTGTCAATATTATATTTATGGTTGTTATATTTTAGGAATATGTTGACTTTGTATATATAAGTGAATTTGGTTCTTAATGGACTGTATAACCATGTTATACTATGGATTATCATAGTTAAATGATACATTAGACTTCAAAGTGTATTCAAAAGTAACCATCGTATTCAATTGATCATTGTTCAAAATATTACAGTTGGTGTACCATAGACCAAAAACTCCACAACCTCTTGTATTGTAAACAAAGCTTTAAGGAAGTCTACAAAAAATCTGTTTGTAACCGAAGTTAATGTGCACATAGGTCAGTCAAGGAAGGACATGGAAATCAAATACATTTTGTGGTAAAATTCTTCCTTCACCCGAGCGCACCGATCTTCCAACCTTCAAGAGAAGTAAAGTGAGGGTTTATTAACTTCACTAGAATTTAAGTTATGAAAATAAATAAAAATAAATCAAGGACACAACTTATCTTGAGTCCCGATGAATTTGCTCTTCATGAGGTAATGTATCCATGATCTTGGAGGAGGAGGAGGAGTGGACCCGTAACAAACTGATGGCTACCCTCACAAANGAAATCAAGGGTAATGCACCAATATGGTGATGATCCCAAGGAAAGTGCACATTAGCTAGTGATGATCCCAATGTTTCATGGTGATAAAACCAATGCATCATCTAAACTCAACTCAAATAATCAAACTGAATTGTCAACTGAAAGAGAATATTCTTCAGGTGGAATATTCTCCCCTAAAATATAGGAGAGTGGATAATGACTAATTATAACTAATAAACAAGGAAAAACCTTAGCAAAAATAAATCCTAGCTATGTGTGAAGTAACTCCAACATGAAGAAGGAAATTGCAGAATACATCACCAGATGTATGGAGTGCAAGAAGGTTATGGCTGAACATAGGCACCTAGCAGGGTTGGTACAACCATTTCCCATTCTTGAGTGGAAGTGGGAAGTGGTGAGAATGGATTTCATCACAGCATTTCTGAGAACCGACAAGAAGCATGATTCCATCATGGTGGTGATAGATAATCTTACGAAAGCTACCCATTTTATTCCATTGAAGACCACTCACAAGGCATCTAATGTTGTAGATATTTATATGAGGGAAGTAGCATGATTGCTTGGTATTCCCAAAACAATTGTTTCTGAAAAAGACCCAAAATTTACCTCAAATTTCTTGAAGGAGTTATTCAAAGGGTTTGGAGTAAATCTAAACTTCAGCACTGCTTATCATGTTGAGTCTGATGGGAAGATGGAGAGGGTGAACCAATTGATAGAAGATATGATAAGGATGTATTCAATGGAAAAACCATCTAAATGGGAAGACTACCTAGTTAAGTTAACTAGTCTAGTCTCTTAGGAAGTTACGGGAGTGAACTGCTGCCTAGTTGAGCTAACTAGTCAACTAGTCTTCAGTTAACTAATTGGACAAAGATTAGTGAGGAGTTAACTCAAGAAATCAAGGGTAATGCACCAATATTGTGATGATCCCAAGGAAAGTGCACATTAGTTTGTTATGCTCCCAATGTTTCATGGTGACAAAACCAATGCAACATCTAAACTCAACTCAACTAGTGAAACTGAAGTGTCAACTGAAAGAGAATATTCTTTAGGTGGAATATCCTCCCCTAAAATATAGGAGACCAGATAATGACTAATTATGACTAATAAACAAGGAAAAACCTTAGCAAAAATAAATCCTAGCTGTGTGTGAAGTAACTCCAACATGAAGAAGGAAATTGTAGAATACATCAGCAGATGTATGGAGTGCCAGAAGGTCATGGATGAACATAGGTGGCCAACAGGGTTTATATAGCCATTGCCCATTCCTGAGTGGAAGTGGGAAGTGGTGACAATGGATTTCATCATAGGATTTATGAGAGTCGGCAAGAAGCATGATTCCATCATGGTGGTGGTAGATAATCTTACGAAAGCTGCACATTTTATTTTGTTGAAGACCACTCACAAGGAAGCTAATGTTGTAGATATTTATATGAGGGAAGTAGCATGATTGCACGGTATTCCCAAAATAATTGTGTCTGACAAAGACCCAAAATTTACCTCAAATTTTTGGAAGGAGTTATTCAAAGGGTTTGGAACAAATCTGAACTTCAACACTACTTATCCTCCTGAGTCTAATGGGCAGACAGAGAGGGTGAACCAAGTGATAGAAGATATGCTAAGCATGTATACGATGGATAAACCATATAAATGGGAAGACTACCTAAACTTGGTATAATTTTCCTACAACAATGGGTATCAAGCATCACTGAAGATGAGCCCGTTTGAAGCACTTCATGGTAGAAAGTGAAACACCCCACTAAGTTGGAATAACCCAACTGATAGGGAAGTGGTTGGGATAGAGTTTCTCAAGGAAATGGAAGATCAAATGTTGAATATTAAGCAGAATTTGAAGGTAGCCCAAGATAGACAGAAAATTTATTCTGATAAGAACAGAACCCACAGGGAGTTTAAAGTGGGTGATCATGTTTTCTTGAAAGTGAAAGCCAATAGAAATTCCCTGAAGCTGGGAAGTTGTTCCAAGTTGGAAGCTAGATATTGTGGGACATTTGAAATCCTAGAAAGGATTGGACCAATTGCATATATGCTTTCATTTACTGCATCCATGATTGTACATAATGTGTGTCATATTTCTTTACTTAAAAATATATATACATGATTCTAATCATGTAATTGATTGGAATGTGATTTAGGTGGAGCAAGAAGGCATCTTCTAGGTGGATCTAGTGTGCATATTGGACCGGAAGATAAAACAACTCCGGAATCGATCCATAGGGATTGTAAAGGTCCAATGGACATGGTACGATCCTGAGGACGTGACATGGGAGCATGTGGATGCTATGCGAGAAGAATACCCATATCTTTTTGAAGATTTTGAAAATCTTGTTGATGTTGTGTAAATAAGATGCACTAAGGACAGTGAAACAATAAGGGGAGGGGATTGTAATACCCCAAGGTTGAGCCCCTGTGAAATGTAGTGATGTTTGTAGGCTGGTGAGACAAGTAATTACAAGCTAGTAGGATTACGTGTTTAATAGGCTGAACAACCTATATGCTAAGGTCAGTGAGCCTTCTCTTGTATATGTAGTTATGAAAATTTATAATAAAATACATCGTTGCATGTAGATTGACCACGAAGAAAGAGTGATGGGGGACTAAGATTCCACTAGGTAGGGAAAGGGATGGGACTGAGAGGCTAGGAAAGAGGGGCTAAGCTAGGGGATTAACCCAGGGGAGTATTATAATATATTCCTGAATAATTAAAATATTAGAGTGGGGAAAAATTAAGCCCAGTTATCCTAAGTTCCTGGGAAAGGGAAACAAATGCTAAATGGAGTCCATGTAGCTCCAGGAAGATAGGTGTTGACATAGGCTCATGTATTTAAAGATGGAGATTCATTTCGTTGGGGTAGTTCTCCCCATTCTTCCATCCTCACCTAACTTGTTGGCCTCTGTCATCAACCTCTGCATATTTTTAACTCTCCCTAAAACCAGTAACCCGACGAACTGATATGTGTTCTCTTGTGAAGCTTGACACATTTTTATGCGCATGAGCTATTTTATGTCTTAAATTTTGGTTGTTTCCATTTTCAGTGTCCATGCCATTTTCTGTTGCTATCGTCACCCATGTGTTAACAAAATGTTGTTGTTGTCGTTGTTTTCTTCACCTTGCTGTAATTGAGTTGAAGATTGGTTGAAGAGGTGAGTTGTCAGGCCCGTGGTTGAAGAGGCAGGTTGTCGGGCCTATGAGCATCTCTCTCCAGGTGAGAGAGTTTGTTTGGAAGTGATTTTCTCCTAGATATATTCTAGCACCAACTATGGAGCTCTAAGAATTCATGATCTCGCCTTTTGTTGAGACCCTGAAAGTGGAAGTGGAGCAGTCGATGGACTATGGAACAGTGAAGGTGCATATTCTCGGGGTGGAACAAGAATGTGGGGAATGAGTTTTTGTGATTAGTGGGTGTAATAAATCTCCTAGAGAAAATCCTTCCAGTTGCACTGTGCAGTTTCCTGTAGCCTCAGCCTAGTCTAGGATTCCCTTGCCCTAGGTGGAACTTAGTCCCAGCTTGGGGGTGACCCACTACTGAGCATGTTGAGCAGTGTGGTCTAAGGCTGGGAGGTTCATGGAAGGTCTGGACACAGTTGGTGGTTTTACTCCAATTCAAAGATAAGTATCATTTCCGTGCTTAAATATGTATGTTATGCATGTCTGTGATTCTTGAAATGTTATCATGTGTTCCATTGCATGTAGCAATTACTGTCAATTCCATTCCAGTCTGTATGGTAGAAGTAATTATGTTTTATTTGATTTAAATTCATTAAATATGCATATTATATATATATATGTTCCGTAGTTGCATTGCCCGACCTATTGGTGGTTGGGGAT
>JZKD02S2012294.1:35732-49492 GCA_000966675.3 Picea glauca
CGAACTTCCTTTTTATAAGGTTTTTACACAGGAAAATGCAACTTCTTTTCTCAGGAAAAGTTCTTCTCCCTTCTCTCTTCAGGAACACAGGCCACTAACCCCTCTGAAGGAAACAGATAGGTTTACATCATTAACGGTCATAGGGATGATGAAAATAATGTGTAACAGAAGTTTCGAAATAGATATAAGCCATCCATCTGAAAGGAGGACATGTGTTGCGAGATCTCCATTTTGGGGATTCAGACATTGGGAAGAAGAGAAGGGAGAGTCTTTCGGCTTCGCATCTGGAAAAGTCCCAAAACGATCTGATCCATTCATCTGTGGGAGGACACGTGGAGGAGATTGAGGAGTTCACCAGGATTTCAGATATCGGGGATTCGAGAAGGTAGAGCAATTGTGCCACAGGGATCGTGGAGTCATGAAATCCGAAAGAGGATCGAAAGCATCCAGGGAGGGGACACATGGCAGAAGGAGGGTACTTTGATACTTCAGGTATCAGAAGTATCATAATTCAGTGAGGGCTTAGTGCAATGGGATTCACAAAATTCTGAAATGCAAAGTCCCGAAAATGTTCAAAAGAGTATTGTCGGGAGCATTTTGGTATACTGGGTACCGGGATTTCGGAGATCCTAAGTACATAGGATCCAGGATCTTGTGGACAAAAACTATGAAATGATCAGGGCTATTGATTCGAGGAGTGGATCATGACCATTGATCTTGGCTAGGAGTGAAAAAGGGTCGTATTGTCACTTCGACATTTTAGACACTGGAAGTGTGAGAGAATAGGGGTAGAGGAAGGAAGCCTTGCAATAGGAGAACTCGAAATGTGAAAGTCTGAAAGCATTTGGTGGAAGGCGTCATTTTTGGTGTATTAAAGTTTGGAACTTCGGGAGTTTCGAAGACAAGGCTTCAGAGATTTTTGGGGATTAGAGCTCCAAAATTTCGAAAAGTGAAGAATCGGGGGGAGCTATTTTGGGATACCAGAATTCATCATTTCGGGAATCCTGAAGACCAAGAGAGCCAAGAATTTTGGTGTTGGAAAACCTGAAATCACAAAGGGAGGAGAAAGCTGGGAAACAAAGTGTTTCGATATTTCGAAAACCGATTTTTCGAGAGTCTTGAGGGAAGTACACCGGGTGCTTTGCGTCGATGAACCCCAAATAAGGCTACGATCATATGGACTAATGGTATAGCCCAGGGGACTAACCATGAATAAATCCATTTTGGCAAATCGACATTTCGGAGATCGTGAGATCCAAGAATCAAGGACTCTCGACATCAGCACACAGGGAGTCCCGAAACTCGAAATTTCCATTTTGGGAAAAGGCCATGTGTAGGTGGAAACTCACACCGATTGCATGCTTGTGTAGGTGGAGTTTCACAAAGGAATTGTGATTAAATATTGAAGATTCCAACAGGGAATCAAAAGAGCCACTTCGGCTCAGAAGAGGAATTTGAACGATCCTTAGACCAGGAGGTCACACAGAACCTGCTAACGTAGGGGGGATATGTGGAAAAGTGGTATCAAAGTGGGGCTTCATTTGTATATGTCAGGTGAATCAAGGAGAAGATAGAGTGCTAAAAATTATGTGGTGATTGTTGCAGGTAGCCAACAGTGAAAGGAACCGATCAGGAGGACTATAAAGGAATGTTGGGAATGCTCAGGGTTGCATAGTGACAGTAGTAGATCTGTCAGGAGAACAGATAGACAATGGGAAGAATGACTATTGAAGGTCATGCACACGGTGGAAGGAAGAACTGCTAGTAGCAGGAGAGTGCTGCATAGGATAAGGAGCTTAGCGAGATCAAGGCAAGGATGGATGAGCTTGAACTGCAAGTGCAACAAGAAGCAAAGTCACATTGGGTATATGAATGGACCATGAAGAAGGAAAAGATAAAATGGCCATTCAAGGAGTTGAAGGCTAGAAGACAGTAGAGGTTGTTAAAGGGATGGTTAAGGCATCCTAAAAACCTCAACAACCCAGAAGAAGAGATGGTTCAGGTATGTGAACGAGAGACTAGGAGAAATCTCATTGATGAGGATAAACTGAGATCAGTTGAATGTCTCAAAGACTAATAGGAGATCAGAATAGAAGTTCCCAATTTCCAGGAGGGCAATGAGATGAGATCACTGTGGGATCTCATAAAATGTCATGAGGATAGCCAGGGAATTTCACATTGTCAGGAGGGCATTGAGTCAAGATAGCTATGGGGTCTCATAAACTGTCAAGAGGACAACAGGAAAATCTCAATTTTCCAGGAGGGCAAGGGAACATAAGTGAGACTATCTGAAAGTCTCATGAACTCAGAGGTGATATTGGATCAGCAGATGCAGCTGATAGAGAAGGAAGATCAGAGAAATCTTCTAATGATTGGAAGAATTCAAATATTCCTACCATATAGCCAAGATGAGGAAAAATCTTGGGTTGTCGATGAAGCAGCAACATCAAGAGAAGGACAACAAGTTGTGACTGTCAAAGAAGAGTTAGAGCAGATGTTAGAAGCTGCCCAAGCAAAAGAGGAGGATGAGCATTCCGAGAAGTGGCTCAATATTTTCAGCCAAGAAGTTGAAAGACTGCAGCATTGAATCTTGCAGAAGTAGAAGAAGAAGAGGTAGATAGTATGAGATTTGTTGATTTGTGTGAACATATTGAATCCCTGGAGAGAAGGGTGATTGTACAGGGATTGCACATCCAACAGATCAAGTTGGAAGCAGATGAAGGGAAAATGAAACTGAGGAGACTGCATGGACAAAACCAACCATTGCAGTAGATGGAAGAAATGATAGAAGACATCAAGAGGCTGATGTTGAGATCAGTAGAGACTGCCAGCAAGGAAAGGCCGAGTAGAAGGAAAGCAGAAGTAGCAACAACAAAGAAGCAATAGTAGCAGCAAGGAAGTGGAGCAGATGAACAACTCCCAAGAATTGTTTGGGATCCAAGAGGATTTGAACAGCTGAGATGGGAAGCTCATGAGCAGGAGCTCATGAATTTTACAGCCGAGGAGTATGATGCAGGAGCATATCTCCATGCCATTCATACGCTAGCTAGCCATCCCACATTAGTGCATGCACTCAATGAGGATAAGAGGTACCAACCCTCTCACATTTTAAAATTTAAATGTAAATGTAATTAAATGCATGTAAGGTCGTTGAGCCATGAAGCTACACCTTTGCATAGGCATAGATGTAGATATCCTTAATGGTTGTAAGGCTGAGATCTAGATCCAATCTGGACTAGACAACCCATTCAATGTAGAGTTTAATGTAATTGAATAGGGTAGGTAGCTCTGGAGGGAAGAGATCGAAGATCCCCCTCATGTAAAAGATCTAGGGGTATCTCATTAGAGAGATACCAAGAGTGAGAAGAAGAAGTAGAATAAGAAGGAGCCAAGACTCTGTTAAAGAATGAGCTCAAGAACACCTTGTAAAGGAGGCATTTGATTAATACAAACAAAATAATTTTTTCCTACATATTACTATGTTGCGTGAATGTCTATGTGTGTTCTTTATATGTTGTACATGTATGGATAGGTATGCATTTTGCAGGAGTTGCTTGATTTTAGGTTTAGGAGATCTTTGAGACTTCATGCCAAGAGGGGGTGTGACAGAATACTATGGGTTCTAAGAGCCAATGCATAGAGTGCATTTCCAATTCTGTGGAATTTGGACAAATACATGCTAGGAGGGCACACCAACTGAAATCATTGACTTAGAGGAAGACCTCAAGGTTGTTGAATATCTTGGAGGTGAGACTATGTAGAGGAGGACATAGTAGAAGACAAAATCTTTGAGGAATTTTGTAGAGCTTTGCCAGGAGGAAATTGAGCAGGTGCATAGAATGCACAGTGGAACTCTGTTGAGTTTAGGAGGAAGATAGAACTACTGAGGGTTATTTAGAGCTCTTCCAAGAGGGCATTGAGAGCAGGCATAGGATGCTGAGGAGGAACTCTGCTGAGATTTCATAGAGAAACAGAATCACTAAATATTCTGGACACTCTACTAGGAGGGCATTGAGTAGGTGCCAGAGAGCACAAGGGAAGAACTCTTTGAGTTCATATACAAATAAGAGTCCAAAGAAGGATCTTCACAGGGTTTTTGAACACCCTGTAGACTCAACAAGAGGTTTCTTGAGCAAAGAAGTGCCAAGAGGGCATTAGATTCTCCATCTGAAGGAGAAGAAAAAGGGTTAATTCGTTAGAGGCCAAAGCTATAGGAAAGCTTAGATGAGATAGCACCTTTGTGAGTGCAGAGACTCTACAAGGAGTGAAGAATTTGAAGAACCTTTGAGGATTCAAAGAGAGAAGCTCAAGAGGAGTAGTTCTTTCATGCACAGAGCCATAGATGGAAAGATCACAGAGGTAGGGGAACTCTTTGGAGAGTTTAGGGTCTAGAAAGCTTAGGAGGAACAACGTCGTTAAGAATGTGGGTGAGACTCAAAGTTGTAGAGTTCGTAGAGGGAAAGAGAAAATATCGAGGCCATTGGACACTTGGAGAATTCTTCCAATTTTAGGAAGAACGTGCATGCTCCGGAGGAGCATAGTTGCCATTGGATCAGGCCGAGAAAGAGATCTGGACTGTTGGATTTCTATGTCTAGAGAGCAAGGTAGGAGGCACGCACAACAGGAGAAGTTGTGAGCCGTTGGATCTCACACAGATCATTGATAGTCGTCAGATGGGTCAGAAGTTGCATGAAGTTTAGAAATCATGCACAGAGTAGAGAATCGAAGAGGTCCCGAAATAGTCAAGGTATCGGGATTTTAGAGTTCAGGAATTTGGGATTTCGGAGGTCCTGATGATGAGAGGTCGGGACACTTCACAGTGAAAGTTTTGAAATAGATCTGAGTTGTCCATTTGGAAGGAGGACACATGTCACGACATATCCATTTTGGGGATTCAGACATCAGGAAGAAGAGAAGGGAGAGTCTTTCGGCTTTGCATCTGGTGAAGCCCTGAAACGATCTGAGCCATCCATCTGTGGGAGGACACGTGGAGGAGATCGAGGGGTCCACCGGGATTTCGGATATTAGGGATTCGAGAAGGTAGAGGAATTTTTCCATAGGGATTATGGAGTCCTGAAATCTGAAAGAGGATCGGAAGTGTCCAAGGAGGGGAAACGTGGAAATAGGAGGGTACTTCAATACTTCGGGTACTAGAAGTATTAGAGGTCAATGAGGGCTTAGTGCAACAAGATTCATGAAATTTTGAAATGCGAAGTCCCGAAAACGTTCAGAATAGTATTGCCGGGAGAATTTCGGTATACCGGATATTGGGATTTCATAGATCCAGAGTACATAGGATCCGAGCTCTTGTGGACAAAAAATTTGAAATGATAAGGGTCATTGACTCGAGGAGTGGATCATGACCGTTGATCTCGGCTAGGAGTGAAAAAGGTCCGTATTGTCACTTCGGCATTTCAGATACCGAAAGTGCAAGAGAACAGGGGTAGAGGAAGGAAGCCTGGCAACAGGCAAACTCGAAACACGAAAGTCTGAAAGAATTTGGCCGAAGGCATCATTTTCGACGTATCGGAGTTTGAAACTTCGAGAGTTTCAAAGACAAGGGTTCATAGGTTTTCGAGGATTGGAACTACGAAATTCCGAAAAGTGAAGAACCGGGGGGAGATATTTTGAGATACCGGAATTCGGCATTTTGGAAATCCTGAAGACCAAGAGATCCAAGCATTTCGATGTCGGAAAACCCGAAATCATGAAGGGAGGAGAAATTCTGGAAACAAAGTCTTTCATTATTTCGAAAACCAGTTTTTCGGGAGTCTTGAGGGCAGAACACTGGGCGCTTTGCGTTGAGGAACCCTGAAGAAGGTTGTGGTCATATGAGGGGAGGTCATATGGACTAAGGGTATATCCCAGGGGGCTAACCATGAGTAAATCCATTTTGGCAAATCAACATTTTAGAGATCAAGAGATCAAAGAATCAAAGACTCTCGACATTAGCACATGGGAAGTCCTAAAACCCGAAATTTCCATTTCGGGAAAAGGCCGCGGTCGTGTTGAGGTCGTGTGTAGGTGGAAGCTTGCATCAGTTTCATGCTTTTGTAGGTGGAGTTTCACTAGGGACCTGTGATTAAATATTGAATATTCCAACAGGGAATCAAAAGAGTTGCTTCGGCTCAGAAGAGGAATTTGAATGATCCTTAGATTGGGAGGTCATGCAGAACCTACTGAGGCAGGATGTTCTGAGGCAAAAGACTTTGAATATGTATTCAAGGAAGTACCAGGACTACCCCCAAGGAGAGACATTGATTTCTCTACAGATTTGATGCCTAGAGTAGCGCTAGTATCAAAGACTCCTTACAGAATGAGTACACCAGAATTGGAGTTGCAAATGCAGCTTGAAGAACTTTTGAAAAGGGGGTATGTACGCCTAAGTGTATCACCTTGGGGTGCCCCATTATTTTTTTTGAAAAATAAATATGGAACGTTAAGATTATGCATTGACTTCAGACAGTTGAATAAAGTGACTGTTAAGAACAAGTATCCTCTACCAAGGATTGATGACCTCTTTGATCAATTGAAGGATACGAGGATATTTTCAAAGATAGATCTCAGACCAGGATACCATCAAGTAAGAATTAAAGAAGAATATATTAGCAAGACTTCCTTCAGGACAAGGTATGGTCATTATGAGTTCACAGTGGTACCATTTGGGTTGTCAAATGCACCAGTTGTTTTCATGTGCTNGCGAGATCAAGGCAAGGATGGATGAGCTTGAACTGCAAGTGCAACAAGAAGCAAAGTCACATTGGGTATATGAATGGACCATGAAGAAGGAAAAGATAAAATGGCCATTCAAGGAGTTGAAGGCTAGAAGACAGTAGAGGTTGTTAAAGGGATGGTTAAGGCATCCTAAAAACCTCAACAACCCAGAAGAAGAGATGGTTCAGGTATGTGAACGAGAGACTAGGAGAAATCTCATTGATGAGGATAAACTGAGATCAGTTGAATGTCTCAAAGACTAATAGGAGATCAGAATAGAAGTTCCCAATTTCCAGGAGGGCAATGAGATGAGATCACTGTGGGATCTCATAAAATGTCATGAGGATAGCCAGGGAATTTCACATTGTCAGGAGGGCATTGAGTCAAGATAGCTATGGGGTCTCATAAACTGTCAAGAGGACAACAGGAAAATCTCAATTTTCCAGGAGGGCAAGGGAACATAAGTGAGACTATCTGAAAGTCTCATGAACTCAGAGGTGATATTGGATCAGCAGATGCAGCTGATAGAGAAGGAAGATCAGAGAAATCTTCTAATGATTGGAAGAATTCAAATATTCCTACCATATAGCCAAGATGAGGAAAAATCTTGGGTTGTCGATGAAGCAGCAACATCAAGAGAAGGACAACAAGTTGTGACTGTCAAAGAAGAGTTAGAGCAGATGTTAGAAGCTGCCCAAGCAAAAGAGGAGGATGAGCATTCCGAGAAGTGGCTCAATATTTTCAGCCAAGAAGTTGAAAGACTGCAGCATTGAATCTTGCAGAAGTAGAAGAAGAAGAGGTAGATAGTATGAGATTTGTTGATTTGTGTGAACATATTGAATCCCTGGAGAGAAGGGTGATTGTACAGGGATTGCACATCCAACAGATCAAGTTGGAAGCAGATGAAGGGAAAATGAAACTGAGGAGACTGCATGGACAAAACCAACCATTGCAGTAGATGGAAGAAATGATAGAAGACATCAAGAGGCTGATGTTGAGATCAGTAGAGACTGCCAGCAAGGAAAGGCCGAGTAGAAGGAAAGCAGAAGTAGCAACAACAAAGAAGCAATAGTAGCAGCAAGGAAGTGGAGCAGATGAACAACTCCCAAGAATTGTTTGGGATCCAAGAGGATTTGAACAGCTGAGATGGGAAGCTCATGAGCAGGAGCTCATGAATTTTACAGCCGAGGAGTATGATGCAGGAGCATATCTCCATGCCATTCATACGCTAGCTAGCCATCCCACATTAGTGCATGCACTCAATGAGGATAAGAGGTACCAACCCTCTCACATTTTAAAATTTAAATGTAAATGTAATTAAATGCATGTAAGGTCGTTGAGCCATGAAGCTACACCTTTGCATAGGCATAGATGTAGATATCCTTAATGGTTGTAAGGCTGAGATCTAGATCCAATCTGGACTAGACAACCCATTCAATGTAGAGTTTAATGTAATTGAATAGGGTAGGTAGCTCTGGAGGGAAGAGATCGAAGATCCCCCTCATGTAAAAGATCTAGGGGTATCTCATTAGAGAGATACCAAGAGTGAGAAGAAGAAGTAGAATAAGAAGGAGCCAAGACTCTGTTAAAGAATGAGCTCAAGAACACCTTGTAAAGGAGGCATTTGATTAATACAAACAAAATAATTTTTTCCTACATATTACTATGTTGCGTGAATGTCTATGTGTGTTCTTTATATGTTGTACATGTATGGATAGGTATGCATTTTGCAGGAGTTGCTTGATTTTAGGTTTAGGAGATCTTTGAGACTTCATGCCAAGAGGGGGTGTGACAGAATACTATGGGTTCTAAGAGCCAATGCATAGAGTGCATTTCCAATTCTGTGGAATTTGGACAAATACATGCTAGGAGGGCACACCAACTGAAATCATTGACTTAGAGGAAGACCTCAAGGTTGTTGAATATCTTGGAGGTGAGACTATGTAGAGGAGGACATAGTAGAAGACAAAATCTTTGAGGAATTTTGTAGAGCTTTGCCAGGAGGAAATTGAGCAGGTGCATAGAATGCACAGTGGAACTCTGTTGAGTTTAGGAGGAAGATAGAACTACTGAGGGTTATTTAGAGCTCTTCCAAGAGGGCATTGAGAGCAGGCATAGGATGCTGAGGAGGAACTCTGCTGAGATTTCATAGAGAAACAGAATCACTAAATATTCTGGACACTCTACTAGGAGGGCATTGAGTAGGTGCCAGAGAGCACAAGGGAAGAACTCTTTGAGTTCATATACAAATAAGAGTCCAAAGAAGGATCTTCACAGGGTTTTTGAACACCCTGTAGACTCAACAAGAGGTTTCTTGAGCAAAGAAGTGCCAAGAGGGCATTAGATTCTCCATCTGAAGGAGAAGAAAAAGGGTTAATTCGTTAGAGGCCAAAGCTATAGGAAAGCTTAGATGAGATAGCACCTTTGTGAGTGCAGAGACTCTACAAGGAGTGAAGAATTTGAAGAACCTTTGAGGATTCAAAGAGAGAAGCTCAAGAGGAGTAGTTCTTTCATGCACAGAGCCATAGATGGAAAGATCACAGAGGTAGGGGAACTCTTTGGAGAGTTTAGGGTCTAGAAAGCTTAGGAGGAACAACGTCGTTAAGAATGTGGGTGAGACTCAAAGTTGTAGAGTTCGTAGAGGGAAAGAGAAAATATCGAGGCCATTGGACACTTGGAGAATTCTTCCAATTTTAGGAAGAACGTGCATGCTCCGGAGGAGCATAGTTGCCATTGGATCAGGCCGAGAAAGAGATCTGGACTGTTGGATTTCTATGTCTAGAGAGCAAGGTAGGAGGCACGCACAACAGGAGAAGTTGTGAGCCGTTGGATCTCACACAGATCATTGATAGTCGTCAGATGGGTCAGAAGTTGCATGAAGTTTAGAAATCATGCACAGAGTAGAGAATCGAAGAGGTCCCGAAATAGTCAAGGTATCGGGATTTTAGAGTTCAGGAATTTGGGATTTCGGAGGTCCTGATGATGAGAGGTCGGGACACTTCACAGTGAAAGTTTTGAAATAGATCTGAGTTGTCCATTTGGAAGGAGGACACATGTCACGACATATCCATTTTGGGGATTCAGACATCAGGAAGAAGAGAAGGGAGAGTCTTTCGGCTTTGCATCTGGTGAAGCCCTGAAACGATCTGAGCCATCCATCTGTGGGAGGACACGTGGAGGAGATCGAGGGGTCCACCGGGATTTCGGATATTAGGGATTCGAGAAGGTAGAGGAATTTTTCCATAGGGATTATGGAGTCCTGAAATATGAAAGAGGATCAGAAGTGTCCAAGGAGGGGAAACGTGGAAATAGGAGGGTACTTCAATACTTCGGGTACTAGAAGTATCAGAGGTCAATGAGGGCTTAGTGCAACAGGATTCATGAAATTTTGAAATGCGAAGTCCCGAAAACGTTCAGAAGAGTATTGCCGGGAGAATTTCGGTATACCGGGTATCGGGATTTCAGAGATCCAGAGTACATAGGATCTGAGCTCTTGTGGACAAAAAATCTGAAATGATAAGGATCATTGATTCGAGGAGTGGATCATGACCATTGATCTCGGCTAAGAGTGAAAAAGGTCCGTATTGTCACTTCGGCATTTCAGATACCGGAAGTGCAAGAGAACAGGGGTAGAGGAAGGAAGCCTTGCAACAGGAGAACTCGAAACATGAAAGTCTGAAAGAATTTGGCCGAAGGCATCATTTTCGACGTATCGGAGTTTGAAACTTCGAGAGTTTCAAAGACAAGGGTTCATAGGTTTTCGAGGATTGGAACTACGAAATTCTGAAAAGTGAAGAACCGGGGGGAGATATTTCGAGATACCGGAATTCGGAATTTTGGAAATCCTGAAGACCAAGAGAGCCAAGCATTTCGATGTCGGAAAACCCGAAATCGTGAAGGGAGGAGAAATTCTGGAAACAAAGTCTTTCATTATTTCGAAAACTGGTTTTTCGGGAGTCTTGAGGGCAGAACACTGGGCGCTTTGCATTGAGGAACCCCGAAGAAGGTTGTGGTCATATGAGGGGAGGTCATATGGACTAAGGGTATATCCTAGGGGGCTAACCATGAGTAAATCCATTTTGGCAAATCAACATTTTAGAGATCAAGAGATCAAAGAATCAAAGACTCTCGACATTAGCACATGGGAAGTCCTGAAACCCGAAATTTCCATTTCGGGAAAAGGCCGCGGTCGTGTTGAGGTCATGTGTAGGTGGAAGCTTGCATCGGTTTCATGCTTGTGTAGGTGGAGTTTCACTAGGGACCTGTGATTAAATATTGAATATTCCAACAGGGAATCAAAAGAGTTGCTTCGGCTCAGAAGAGGAATTTGAATGATCCTTAGATTGGGAGGTCATGCAGAACCTACTGAGGCAGGATGTTCTGAGGCAAAAGACTTTGAATATGTATTCAAGGAAGTACCAGGACTACCCCCAAGGAGAGACATTGATTTCTCTACAGATTTGATGCCTAGAGTAGCGCTAGTATCAAAGACTCCTTACAGAATGAGTACACCAGAATTGGAGTTGCAAATGCAGCTTGAAGAACTTTTGAAAAGGGGGTATGTACGCCTAAGTGTATCACCTTGGGGTGCCCCATTATTTTTTTTGAAAAATAAATATGGAACGTTAAGATTATGCATTGACTTCAGACAGTTGAATAAAGTGACTGTTAAGAACAAGTATCCTCTACCAAGGATTGATGACCTCTTTGATCAATTGAAGGATACGAGGATATTTTCAAAGATAGATCTCAGACCAGGATACCATCAAGTAAGAATTAAAGAAGAATATATTAGCAAGACTTCCTTCAGGACAAGGTATGGTCATTATGAGTTCACAGTGGTACCATTTGGGTTGTCAAATGCACCAGTTGTTTTCATGTGCTNGACATAAATAAAATAGCATTACTAATCTAATATGCCCCAATTAAGGGGTAATGAGCCAACATTAGGGCTTAACAAGAGAGGATTGGTCCAGTTCCTTATATGATTGTGTTGCCTACATCTATGTCTTTTCATAATGTATTCCATGTATCATTTCTAAAGAAATATATACCCTATGCTAATCATGTTGTTGATTGGAATGTGATTCAGGTGGAGCAAGAAGGCACTTTTCAAGTGCATTTGGTGCACATTTTGGGTCGAAAAGTCAAATAGCTTCGGAACTGAGCCATACAGATTGTAAAGGTTCAATGGACCTGGTATGTCCCTGAGGATGCTACTTGGGAGCATGAAGATTCATTGCGGATAGAATACCTACATCCTTTTGAAGATTTTTGAAAAATCTCATATATATGGGTGTATGATGAATTGAGGACAGTGCATAAATAAGGGGAGGGGATTGTAATATCCCTCGGTCGAACCCAATTGTAAATGTAATATAAATATACTTAAGTTGGTGATATTTTTTGACATCATTTGATAATGCACATCATGTGGCATAGTGCATGCATGAACTCCGCAGTAAAATGATGTAATATGCACATTGCAAGATACCGCGTGCAGTAACTAAAGTGTGCAGAACCTTGAGGACAACGAATATCGCACGTAGTAACTAAAGTGTGCACAATACTAAGGTCAATGAACCTTTATGTATATGATATGCATTATAGGTTGGTGAGCCAGTATTATAAGCCGAAATGCTTATGTTTTGGTATTAGGATGGAACGCCTAGATGTTAAGGGCCAATGCACCTACTTTGTACATAACTCATGATTAATATAAAATACATCACTGCGTGAAGACCGACCATGATAAAAGAAATGGGGGAATGAAATTCACCAGTTAGGGAAAGGGAGGGCCAAAACTCAAGGGAATATTATATGAATATTTCCTAAAAGATAAAGTATGGATAATTATTTTATCCTAAGTTCTAAAGTTGGGGACAAGTGGACAAAAGTAACTTCCGATATCACAAGTGTCAAGTTGGGGACATGCATTCATATCGTGGGGGAAATTAGCTCATTGGGATATTTTCTCACGGACACCTTACGTATGAGGGGGACGACCATCACTTTTCACGAAGAGTTCACAGTGATTCCAAAACACACTCAATTATCTAGTCAATGATTCCATGACCATTTTCACTCATACATTCTGTTATCCTTGAGACAACCATTTTCACCTTTTCGAAGCCTGTTTCTGCACCTTTTTGGTTGGTGTACCTGGTTAGTTTGGAGCGGGATTGAAGAAGTGGGTTGTAAGGCCTGTGAGCAGTTCTCTGAGTGATAGAATTGCTAGGGATTGATTTATAAAGGTGCTAAACTACATCTACAGTGCTCTGAGACTTCTGGTCTGGCCTGTTGTTGAAGCCCTAGAAGGGAAGTGGGGAAACCAAGGGACTGTTGAGAAGAGAAGGGGCACACTTCCTTGGGTGGGACAGGCATGTGGGGAATGGGAGGTTGTAAGTTGTTAGTTGAGTGAGCACCTGAGACAGAGTCTTTCTTGTTGTCCATGAGCCTTAGCCTAGATAAGAATCCCTTTACCCTGGGTGGAGTTCAGTCGCAGCTCGGGGGTGACTCACTGTTGAGAGTGATGAAGAGTGTAGTCTATGGCTGGGAGGTTCGTGGACGGTCTGTAAGAAGTTGGTGACATTATTTCTAAGATAAGTACCAATTGCATGATATATATTGATATGTTGTTTTGTTATTTACATGTCTATGTTACGATTTTATCATATATGTGATTATGATTGCTTGTGTGCTTATGGGTAATTTCCTGTAAATGATGCATATCGGAAGTTACTGTTATTTCATTATAAAAGTCATATGTTACATAAAGTAATTTTTTGTTTATGTTTAGATGTAAATATTCCACGAGTGTGTTGTATGTATATGTTTTAGTTGCATGCAATATAAAGAGTAAATTTATGTGGCATTTCTTAGTTGACTACTGGGTATGCTGTTGTATGTTTCGTAGTATGGGAACGAAAGTGTTCCCAAGAGTAGCATGGTCTAGCCTGATGGCTAGGAATGTTACCGACGGGTGTCAGGGCATGAGTGGTTTCTCTAGAGTGGTGTACCCTGGCCTCGGGATGGTTGGGGGGATC